>UESW01003948.1:501075-600128 GCA_900491605.1 Calamus simplicifolius | reverse complement strand
CCGCTGGTAGGTTGCCCCTGCATTCTTAAGACCAAAAGGCATAACACGGTAACAGTAGGTACCTCGATCGGTTATGAAGGCGGTCTTTTCTTCATCTTCGGGGGCCATCGGATCTGATTGTAGCCGGAATAGGCGTCCATGAATGACAGCATCTGGTGGCCTGAGGTGGCATCCACGAGCTGATCGATCCGAGGGAGGGGGAAGCTGTCCTTCGGGCAGGCTTTGTTGAGGTCGGTGAAGTCGATGCAGATCCTCCATTTGCCGTTCGACTTTTTCACCATGACGACATTTGACAGCCAGTTCGGGTAATTCACCTCTCGGACAAAGTTGGCCTTTATGAGTTTGTCGACCTCTTCTTCAATGGCTTTTTGCCGCTCTGGGGCGAAGCTCTTTCTTCTGCTTAACAGGCCTGTGCCTCTCGTCCACATTGAGTGGTGGACGAGGACCTCGGGGTTGATTCCTGGCATGTCGGAGGCGGTCCAGGCGAAGATGTCGGCATTGCTTTGGAGGAACCTGATCAACCTGTGCCGAGACTCTCCTTTGAGTAGCGACCCGATCCTTGTGGTTCGGTCGGGCTGAGCTTCGTCCAATGGTACTTCCTCCAATTCCTCTACCGGTTCTCCCCGTTGTTCGGCGAAGTCTTCGCGAGCGTCTAACCCGTCAACTTCGGGCATCCTAGACTGAAGGCTCGTAACGAAACATTGCCGAGCCATGGCTTGACTTCCCCGAACCACGCCAACTCCTTGCTCGGTGGGGAACTTCATAGACAGATGCGGGATGGAGACCACTGCCTTGAGAGACATTAAACCAGGCCTGCCGAATATGGCGTTATATGGGGATCTGAGGTCGGTCACTAGGAAATCGGTCTGTACAATAGTCACAAGGGGCCAGGTTCCCGCGCGGACCGTCAGGGTGACGATTCCCTCGGGACAATGATGTCGCCGGTGAATCCCATCAAGGTGGAATCCACGGCTCGAAGGTTTTCCATGAGCAATTTCATCCTGGCAAACACACCGAGGTACAAAATGTTTACCGAGCTTCCACTATCAACGAGGATTCGGCTTACATCATAATTGTTCAAATTAAGGGATACAACAAGTGCGTCATCGTGGGGAGTTGTACTCCCAGGAGATCATCGTCGAGAAGGAGAGTTCGCCTATCCATGCCTTCTTTGGCACTGATCCATCTCTGCCCCCGGGGCTCGATCCGCCGGCCTCTTAATCATATTAATACGACCGATCACGGGCGGATTCGGTGGAGGAGGGGGTTGTTGGAGCTCGGGCTGGCGGTCACCTCCTTGTTGTTGCGGCTTGGGTGCCCTCCTAAACTGATCTAGTCGTCCCCGCCGAATCAACCTCTCTATTTCATTCTTCAGCTGCCAGCATTCTTCAGTGTCATGACCGTGCTCCCTATGGTAGCGGCAGTACTTGGCGGGATCTCTTCGGGTTGGGTTCCCTCGGAGAGGTACCGCCGGGGAAGTTGGCGCTCTATCTCCATGAGGATTTGCGCTCGGGGCACAGTCAGCGGAGTATAGCGATCGAATCGCTGGGAGGACTCCGGGAGCGATTCCTTGGCGGTGGCGGAGGGACTCTTTGGCGGCGAGGCGGACTTGGTCGACGGACGGGACGGTGCCTGTCGGGGACTTTGGGCTCTTGTTTCTTCTTTGCTTGCTCAGCGCGGGCCACTCTCCGCGACTCCTCGACCCTAGCATATTTGTCCGCAAGGGCCATCATATCAGAGAGTCATGGGGGGTAACTGACCTCCATCGCCAGGTAGAAGTCGCTCTCCTTCGAAACTCCCCCCGTCAGGGCGGACATAGCCACCTCATGATTAAGGTGGTCCACCTCTAACATGGCCTTGTTGAAACGGCCAAGGTAATTCTCAAGGACTCCCCCTCTCTCTGCTTAACTTCGAGAGGGAGTCGGATCTTCGTCGATGGCGGCGGCTGCTGACGAACTGGCCAATAAAAAGGCGGCTCAGCTCGTCGAATGAATCAATGGAATCCGGTTTCAAGGCGTTGAACCAGGTTCGGGCGGATCCTCTGAGGGTGGAGGGGAAGGCTCGGCAGAGGACCGCATCAGATGCTCCGTGGAACATCATTATTGACCGGAAGCTACTGAGATGGTCGTCGGTCAGTGGAGCCGTGATAGGGTTCGACGGCTGGCAGTTTGACGTGGGAGGAATCACTTCCTCCATGATTCCCTTAGAGAAAGGGATGCCCTGCTCCGCCTTGGGCTGGGGCAGATGGGTCTGCTTGGCGGCGTCCAGCTCCTGACGCATCTCTGGATCTGACGACGGATCTCCTCTTCACCGGTTAGAGGAGGAGCTGGGCGTGAGAATCGCAAGGATGGCGTGGAATCATGGTGGGATGTCGCCGGGGAGAGGGAGCGGGCTCGCCGAGATCTGGGAGGATCTCTATCATAACCGGCTCGCGGGACTGGTTTGTCCCCCTGGGGCGATGTGGGGGATCCGCTGATCCATGCGGATTAGAGGAGGAGGTCGCCGACGAAGAAGAAATCGTCGCCTCCTTCTGAGGATGCGAAGCAGGAGGAGCTACAAGGCGCTCTTGAACCAGGTGGGTAAGAGCCTGGACTTGTTGGACCAGTGTAGCGAACTGGTCCTGGGTCACCGGGATGGCAGGCGGCGACGGGGTTTCGACCGGTGGAGGTTGCGGCGCTGTAGCGCCAGTCGATCAGGCCTCTGGAAAGCGACCTGATCTTGGGCTTCAGAGGCCGCTCTTCTCCGGTTGGCCATTGGAGAGGTTCTTCTCGGATTTAGATCCTTGTCTCCTTTCTTCAAGTTTTAATGGGACTTGAGACCCTTCCTCTAGCGCCAATCTGTTGCCGCTGAAATCCGTCCTCCGACTCAGGCGCGGTCGATCTCCAGGAAGAGGGGGGGGCGGACCTGCAAAAGAAGTCCACACGCGGAGGGACGCTGGGGGTGGTCCTCCGCGGAAGACCCTCCGACGCTCAAGTCAGTGGAGAAGAAATCGGCGATCAACCAGACAGTGGGGAGGTGGATCTCTCCGGGAGGCCTCTCGGGGGCGGCCAATCGGAAACTCCCAAGGGCAGGAGCGCCGACGAGCTGCTGGAGAGAGTGGGGTGCGCGTGTAATAGGCGCGTGCCTGTGCCCAAGGAGAGAGTGTGTACCTGAGGGAATCTGCGAGTATGGTATTTATAGACTGTCACCTGGGTCTTGAGCGCCTTCTGGAAGGTCCGGAGGTTGTTACGATATGGAGGCGGGCAAAATCAGGCCGTTGTGGGGCCGTTAGAATCCATATCCCGTTTGTTCAGGTATCGACGGCTGGGAGAGCTCCTTGATGTCTCGAGATCTGGTTGAGTAGACCTGGGGCGGTTACTATAGGTTTTAGGCCACGTCCCGACATGATTCTTTTTCTAGGATGCCGTTCTGGTAGGCCCGGACTCTCCCGCGTCAGGTTCCGCGGAGGTAGATGTTAGGTTGTGGATCGCTCGAAGAAGCCGAGCTACGGAAGCTCAGAAGGGCCAGGCTACGGAAGCCCGGAAGGACCGAGCTACGGAAGCCCGGAAGGGCCGAGCTACGGAAGCCCGGAGGGGCCGAGCCACGGAAGCCCGGAGGGGCCGAGCTAAGGAAGCCCGGAGGGGCCGAGCTATGGAAGCCCGAAGAAGCCGAGCTACGGAAGCTCGGAAGGGCCGGGCTACGGAAGCCCGGAAGGACCGAGCTACGGAAGCCCGGAGGGGCCGAGCTACGGAAGCCCGGAAGGGCCGAGCTACGGAAGCCCGGAGGGGCCGAGCCACGGAAGCCCGGAGGAGACGAAGGGAGGAGGTTAGCCTTAACCACCTCGCACGTATATTAATGTAATGACGATTTTATCCCTCAATAATGATGATATGCGTGAATGATTAATTTGTAATCCATGTACTTTTGCTGCATCGAAAAACAGTGCAGCAAGACTTTTCTGTCTTAAAATATTGGTCTCATGGAAGGATTGGGCGGCCCGGTCGGATTGTCAGCCCAAAATATTTATGGACCGGGCCGTCCAACCCCTAACACGGGACAATCTGGTGGCACTAATATCAATCAGACGGTCCTTATCCATCAGCCCCTCACGAAGGCCGCTCGCATCCACGCCTAAAGCCTCCGCCTCATTCCGGCCGCCTTCGAAACCCAAGCCCGAGGGGTGAGGGAAGGGGATAGGGTGCCAGAGAAGAGGCGGCGATGACGACACGCTTCAAGAAGAACCGGAAGAAGCGCGGCCACGTGAGCGCCGGGCACGGCCGCATCGGCAAGCACCGGAAGCACCCCGGTGGCCTGCACCACCACCGCATCCTCTTCGACAAGTACCACCCCGACTACTTTGGCAAGGTCGGCATGCGCTACTTCCACCGCCTTCGCACAAGTTCTACTGCCCCACCTTCAACGCCTCTGGTCCCTCATCCCTGACGATGTCAAGGAGTCCGCCGCCGGCGCCGGTGGCAGCTCCGCCCCCCTTATCGGCGTCATCCAGTTCGGCTTCTTCAAGGTCCTCGGCAAGGGCATGCTACCCCCCTCCTGCCCCGTCGTCGTCAAGGCCAAGCTTATCTCCAAGATCGCTGACAAGAAGATCAAGGCCGCTGGCGGCTCCGTCCTCCTCACCGCCTGATCCGATACGACCTACTAGTGTTCGAAGATCCAGGATTCTTTTACTCAATTCTTCGGTCAGTTTTCTCTTTGAAGTTGAGATTTTGATGCTGTTTCATTTGGATGTGTTGGAGACTTGATTCATATTTCTTATTCTGGATCGCTGATATATGTTTACTTGCTGTTATGAGCGTACTAAAACTAGATTTTGATAAAGTTTGGACTTTTTGTATGGTGCAAAATTTTATAGTGCTTTGCATGTTAGAAGATAAAAATCGCTTTTTGGTTGCTTTCAGGAGGATTACATCCCAACAACTGCGTTGGATATGTGCACATACTGACATCAGTGATCAAATCATCTCTTCTTTAGCTAGGTTGCTTTTGTGATACTGTATAGAATTCCTTTGGCTCTTAGATTGCCATTTACTATTGAGATTGGTTTAGTACACTGACTGCATTTGTGGCCATGATTTTGTGGTGGATATTATAAAATTTTGTTATAGGACAAGTTCGCAAGTCAAGGCTGTCTATGGTTGCTTTAGATTTGGGGTCCAAATGGAAGCATTTTTATTTATTGATATTGAAAATAACTATTTAATTCTCTTGTTTGTTAACTTAAATTTTGGTTTTAAATATTAAATTATTTTATCAAAATGTAAGTGTATCTTGTACTTGGAGAGTTTTAATTGTCTTCGTGGCATAAAATTGGTGCGCAAATGATGCATATATATGTACGCTTTTTTGAATAATGATTTTGAATTCTTTTAACTATTTATTTTCAATTTGCTGACAATGATTTAGGGTGTCATATAAATTATGCATATTTTTATAATATACTGAAATATTCTTTTTCAAGGGTGGGCTTTGACGTAATAATAAGGTTATTTTATTATAACTCGGATGCAATGGGTTGTTCTTTCATTTTACACTTCCCACTCAACTTTGTTGGGATTGACCCCTAAGAAAAGCTCATGGTGTCAGATGATGTCTGCTTTCACACAAAAGCACATAAATTATAGTGATTATGTTAAAATCGAGATTGCCAAGCAAACGTGATATTTTTCTTGTGGATACAAGAGAAGGGACAGGTTGAACCTACCTTTAAGCTTATTTGAAATCCTTATGGATGAATTAGAGCTTTTTAGTGTCAACTTTTTTTTTTTTTTTCTTTTTTCAAGGATTCTTTATAAGTTTGAATTTTTAGTCTTGTTTGTTTTTAATTAAAATCTTAGAAATTAAGATTTTTTCTTTAGAACTTCATCATAGAGCAAATTGATATATTTAAATTAAGGATTAAAGTATTACATATTTTGCATGTCTCATAATAGCATCAAGAGATATGCATATCTGAGTGAAGATTAGCAACTATAAATCAAATTATGCTTTTTTTAAAGCATTTGTAAGTGTAAATTGCTTCATCCTAGCATATGTTATTATTTTGGTAAACCTTTAAGCCCTATTTGGATTAGCTATTGGAGCATCTTTAAGTGACTTTTAGTGGCTATTGGCAGTTGTTGGCCAAAAGCTATGTGAGATAGCTATTGACCAATAGCTAATCCAAATAGACCCTTAGTATCTAGGATAACAAATCATCATAGATATCTGAATTAATTATAATTTAATATTTATATTATAAATTTGCTAGTAATTTATCCTGCATCATGCATCTATTTAACTTGCAATACAAATAAGTTAAAGCTTATCATGGTTATACATGAGAATAATCATCTATCTTTGAAGATTTATAGATTTGAAGTGTTTTTTTGCATATTATCGGCTTGATGGGATGCTTAAATATTGATGGTACTACTAAAAGCTTAAGGGGGCATTTGGTAGTTGGTAATCTATCCAGATTACTGGTAATTTAAACGAGCCTCACCGGATAATTATGTTTGGTACGTATTTTGAATGGCAATCTATTCTGCAGTGGTAATCTAGATTACCTCAGGGAGAGGTGGTTATCCACATTACCGGCTATGTTGTAAATTAATATTTTTTTAACAAAATTACCTCTATCTTTTTTGTAAAAATAAAATTATCCCTTTCTTTAAATAAAATCATTCCCTTTTTTTTCTCTCTTTTCTCATGTCTCGTCGTCTTTATCTCTTTTCTCATATCTCCAAACAAAATAAACCATCGTATTATCGTCCATAGAAAAGAAAAATATTGAATAGAAAAAAAAATTAAAACAAAAATAAAAAAATATAGTTATAAGAAAACTCTAATTAAAAAAATAAAAATAAAAAAAATTTAATTACTATTTTTTTTATTTTTTAAAAATAAATTTTAAAAATCAATTAAAATTAAAAAAATTAATTAAAAAATTAATCAAAAATTAATAAAAAAATAAATCAAAAATTAAATTAATTAAAAATTAAATTAATTTTAAAAATTAATTTTTAAATTTTATTTTTTAAAAATATTAAATTAATTAATTAAATTAATTAAAATTTTAATTTTAAAAAATTATTATTATTTTATTTTTTAAATTAATTTTTTTAAAAAGTTAATTTTTAATTTTATTTTTAAATATTAAATTAATTAATTAATTAAAAAAATTAATTAATTTTTTATTTTTTAAATTAATTCATTTTTTAAAAAATTAATTTTTTAAATTATTTTAAATTAATTTAATATTTAAAAAATAAAATATCAATTTTTCATTATCTTATTAATTTTATATAACAAATATTAAATACCTTATTTTAAATATAATAAATAAATTATGATAATTGAAATTTAAGAATAAAAAAATTGAATGTTTAAAGTTTAAAAATTTTTTCTTTAAAAAATCTGTCTCTTCTACTTATATAAATACTTTGATTTAGGGGTATTTTTTTTTTAATAGATTTGATTTAGTATGAATTTGATTTTGGGGTATTTTGAAATTGATGTTATATGACTGGTAATCTGTTTGTTATACCAAACATAGTAATTAATTATTGTAACATTACCTGTGTATACTAAACATAGTATCAATTACTGGCAATCCATCTAGTGGTAATTTATCTTGTAGGTATCCATATTACCATTCAGGATTACTGGCAATGCACCAAACGCAACCTAAATGCCAAATATTACCT
This sequence comes from Calamus simplicifolius, assembly GCA_900491605.1. Classification (NCBI taxonomy): domain Eukaryota; kingdom Viridiplantae; phylum Streptophyta; class Magnoliopsida; order Arecales; family Arecaceae; genus Calamus; species Calamus simplicifolius. The sequence continues at coordinate 592,446 of UESW01003948.1, read as the reverse complement.
CAATTTTTAAATTCTAGTGCAGTGAAAACATTACTTTTTATTGCTTTCATGTCCGCTAGGCTATCAAATCCCCAATCCCTGTGACCTTGTATCAGAATCTTAATATTGTTTGGTTTTAGTTATAAGCTTGGGACTTCTCCTATTCAAAATAAAGAAATTGTTCTACTGTAGGTCATTCCTGTGCTGGACAAGGCTTGCCATGAAAAGAATTTTGTGCTATATTATGATGATTTGCGAGCAACATTCATAAATCCTCTAAGTTTAATATTTTGAGCATGCATTTTCTTTATTTTATGCTAATGGTATGTTTATATAAACATATCTATTAAGTAGTTTATGAGATTCTAAGATTACAATCACTAGTATTGTTGATGCCCGGTCACTTTGAGTCGGCCTCCTTGAGCGTCGACCGTTTCCCCACAATATCGGAACCCTTCCTTTGTCTTCAAAGCCTACAAGAAGTCCCACGGCCGGGTATTCCGGCGAGGACCCTCCGACGCTCAAGTTAGTGCTCTGGGCAACAGCCGTGAGCTTGAGAAAGCTCGAAAGAGAGGGAGAGATCCCCAGAATGAGTGAGTTAAGTCCTTTTTTCAGTTACCTCTTACCTTTTTTATCCACCATTGTACTCTGTGTAGCTTGCTTGAGAAGTTTGAATCTTGTCATCTAGTGGGAGTGAGTCACGTGGGGCCTCATGATACCATGACTTTTGGGGCTCATTTAGTCCGAGTGGCTGAAGTGTCATGATGACTGAGTACTTTTGTGGGTGAAATGTCAGGCTGACATCTATGAGGCCCAAATGCCGCCACTTGTCAAGACTTTTATGATGAATGATAACTTTCGATAAAGCTTACCTCTTAGTGGAATGTCAGAGCTTTAGGCGCCATCTCGTCAGAGACAGATGACACTTAATTATCTTATTAAGTAAGTGGCCATAATTTATTAATCCAAAAGATGACGTGATGAACAGTCATTGTAGGGCCCACGCGTGTCCGAGCTGGAAGCCACTAAGGAAGGGCCGCTGGGGGCTTAGGTTCGGTGAGGCCGTTATCGACTAGGTCGGGGCTGCCTAGGACTACTCGGGAGCCGCCTAACTAGGAGAAGCTTTCGGGACCGCTTAAGATGAAGACGTCCCGAAGTTATTATCGAAGCACCCTTACGTTCATGCATGGAGCCAAAAAGGGAGTCAACGTGGCAGCTATAAATGCATGTAGCCTTTATAAGACCATAAATGCCCTGGCACATAAATGCGATAGGGAGCCATCATCGTGGTGACATTGGGAGTCTGAAACCGAAACCGCTTAGAAAGGCCGCCTGGAAAGGCCACCAAGGATGGTCGCCTAAAAAGGCCGCCTAGGGTGACCGTTGAGGGAAAGGCCGCTCAGGACTTCCTCTACCGTCTCTCTCTCTCTCCTAATGGTTCGTAACTTGACATTGAATGCCCTTATTCACTGAATGCTCTAATAAATGCCTTGGAGCGAGGGTTTTATAAGACCTATAGATGTCTCGGCACATAAATGCCGTTGAGGAGGCCGTCGAGAGGGAGAGGCTGCCTAGGAATTATTGTGAGGAGGGGCCGCTTAGAATGAAGGGCCGCCTAGGATTTATTATGAGGAGGGGCCGCTTAGACATGAAGGGCCGCCTAAGGAGGGGCCGCTTAGACATGAAGGGCCGCCTAGGATTTATCGTGAGGAAGGGCCGCTTAAAATGAAGGGCCGCCTAGGATTTATCGTGAGGAGGGGCCGCTTAGATATAAAGGGCCGCCTAGGATTTATCGTGAGGAGGGGCCGCTTAGATATGAAGGGGGATTTATCGTGAGGAGGGGCCGCTTAGATATAAAGGGCCGCCTAGGATTTATCGTGAAGAGGGGCCGCTTAGATATGAAGGGCCGCCTAGGATTTATTATGAGGAGGGGCCGCTTAGATATGAAGGGCCGCCTGAGATTTATCGTGAGGAGGGGCCGCTTAGATATAAAGGGCTGCCTAGGATTTATTGTGAGGAGGGGCCGCTTAGATATGAAGGGCTGCCTAGGATTTATCGTGAAGAGGGGCCGCTTAGATATGAAGGGCCACCTAGGATTTATTATGAGGAGGGGCCGCTTAGATATGAAGGGCCGCTTGGGATTTATCGTGAGGAGGGGCCGCTTAGATATAAAGGGCCGCCTAGGATTTTTTATGAGGAGTGGCCGCTTAGATATGAAGGGCCGCCTTGGATTTATCGTGAGGAGGGGCCGCTTAGATATAAAGGGCCGCCTAGGATTTATTGTGAGGAGGGGCTGCTTAGATATGAAGGGCCGCCTAGGATTTATCGTGAGGAGGGGCCGCTTAGATATGAAGGGCCGCCTGGGATTTATCGTGAGGAGGGGCCACTTAGATATAAAGGGCCGCCTAGGATTTATCGTGAAGAGGGGCCGCTTGGATATAAGGGCCGCCTAGGATTTATCGTGAGGAGGGGCCGCTTAGAATGAAGGGCCGCCTAGGATTTATTATGAGGAGGGGCCGCTTAGACATGAAGGGCCGCCTAGGATTTATCTTTAGTCTCCGTATCATTAAATGCCGCCCATTGATTTGCCCATGGGACATTAATGACAAAAGGCGGTCCTTGAAAGAACCCACTCACATCACATAGCTCTTTTTCCCTATTGTTCTCTCTCTTCATTATGACGGATGCTTGCTGTAGCAGAACGAAATTAAATGCCCACTGTATCCTTAAAGAAAGAACCCGATAGGCCAGCGAGGCCGTCTAAGACCAGCCTAAAAAATTTTAAAAATTTTTATTTTTATTGTTCATGGGCCTGTTGACTGGTCCTATCAGATGCCCCCTACACTCCTTGAGCTTGTAGGTCCTGCCCTAACCGAGCTGAAGGAGTGTAAAAAATTTTTAAGTAATATTTGGGGTAGGTTTATTACCTTGTGTCCGCCACTTAAAGCAGTATACGCTCAATTTTTTTGTGGGGGGAAGACGCTCGTCAACTAGTTGGCAAGGCAAAATTAGAGCTAATGGAGCTGCACTAATGCAGGCTGAGAGATAGAGCCAACGAGACTGCAATAAAACCGTTGAAGTCGATAGAGCCGATAAGGCAGAGTGATAGAGCCGCTAAGGCTATAATAGTGCTGTTGAGGTTGATAGATAGAGCTGGTGCTGATTCCAAAAGCATTAGGTGCCAAGCTGGCCTCGGGCCTTGGCTCGGGACCGCCTAGAATCGAAGTTTAAACCTTCGAGAATTTCTTATGCTGGCCCAGGGCGTCCATGCCCTTTTTGGGTTATATGTTGAGGCCATTCCAAGCCAGCCCAAGGGCGGCTGGGGCCTAACATAACTATGGCCGCCCAGGACCAGCCCGAGGGCCGGTTGGGGGCCTGACATAGCTGTGGCCGCCTAGGACCAGCCCGAGGGCCGGTTAGGGGCCTAACATACTTGTGGCCGCCTAGGACCAGCTCGAGGGCCGGCTAGGGGCCTTACATAGCTGTGGCCGCCTAGGACCAGCCCGAGGGCCGGTTGGGGGCCTAACATACTTGTGGCCGCCTAGGACCAGCTCGAGGGCCGGCTAGGGGCCTAACATACTTGTGGCCGCCTAGGACCAGCTCGAGGGCCGGCTAGGGGCCTAACATAACTGTGGCCGCCCAGGACCAGCCCGAGGGCCGGTTGGGGGCCTGACATAGCTGTGGCCGCCTAGGACCAGCCCGAGGGCCGGTTAGGGGCCTAACATACTTGTGGCCACCTAGGACCAGCTCGAGGGCCGGCTAGGGGCCTTACATAGCTGTGGCCGCCTAGGACCAGCCCGAGGGCCGGTTGGGGGCCTAACATACTTGTGGCCGCCTAGGACCAGCTCGAGGGCCGGCTAGGGGCCTAACATACTTGTGGCCGCCTAGGACCAGCTCGAGGGCCGGCTAGGGGCCTAACATAACTGTGGCCGCCCAGGACCAGCCCGAGGGCCGGTTGGGGGCCTGACATACCTTTGGCCGCCTAGGACCAGCCCAAGGGCCGGCTAGGGGCCTTACATACTTGTGGCCGCCTAGGACCAGCTCGAGGGCCAGCTAGGGGCCTAACATACTTGTGGCCGCCTAGGACCAGCCCGAGGGCCAGCTAGGGGCCTAACATACATTTGGCCGCCTAGGACCAGCCCGAGGGCCGGCTAGGGGCCTTACATAGAGCCGATGGAGCTACACTGATGTCGCTGAGGATGAGAGATAGAGCCAACGAGGCTGCAATAAAACTGTTGAGGGCCTTTTGAACCCCGAAGGGTGACCTGAGGGTGCTTGGACCAAGCTCAGGTTCCTTTTGGACCCCGAAGGGTGACCCGAGAGTCGCTGTGATGGGACCATGCTCGGGAGCCTTTAACCCCGGAGGGTGACCTGAGGGTGCTTGGACCAAGCTCAGGTTCCTTTTGGACCCCGAAGGGTGACCCGAGAGTCGCTGTGATGGGACCATGCTCGGGAGCCCTTAACCCCGGAGGGTGACCTGAGGGTGCTTGGACCAGGCTCAGGTTCCTTTTGGACCCCGAAGGGTGACCCGAGAGTCGCTGTGATAGGACCATGCTCGGGAGCCTTTTATTGATGGAGCGAAAATAAAACCGCCTCGGGGGTTTCTTGGCCGGCCCGGGGTGTCTATGATCTCGGGACCACTAAAGTCATTTTGAAAATATTTCGGGGGTCGCTCGGCCAGTCCGGGAGTTTGACTCGAAGCCGCCGAGACCATAGGACTTGAACCTCCTCGGAGGTTTCTCACACCGATCCGGGGGTGTCCTTATGATCGCGGGGCTACCGAAAAACTACCTCGGCGGTCGCTTGGCTGGCCCGAGTGATTTTTTGAGAAATTGAATGAAAAAACTTCTTCTTTATTATTATTATTATTTTTGTACAGCATTGCCACAGGGGTTTAGCTCAGGGCCACTTAGGACACAGGGCTTGAACCTCCGGAGGTTTCTTGTGCCGGTTCGGGGTGTCTATGTCCCTTGGGGCGCTGAGGGGTTAGAAAGTCAAATAAAAAGAAATCTGCTGGATTATATGAAAAGAAACTTTGTTCTCAGAGTGGGGCATACTTAGCTTTCAAGGCTTTTTGCCTTTGCATTGTGTTTGGTGTCGATTAAGGGCTTGGGAGCTTTTCTTTTGGAGAAATTGGTCCATGCTGCTGACCTGGGTACTTCAGCCCGCTAGTGGTCTGTCCTCGCTTGGGCGTCATCACTTGTCCATTGCTGAGGATGCTAACTCTTCCCTCGTCAGATGTCCACCAGCATCATTTAATATATGAGGTTTTTTTTTTTTTTTGGATACTCTCCCTATTAGTTTCTTCTGCCGCAGTCACAGTATTGGAATCTAGCGACTTTTGATTTCAGATTCTTGGTTTTTTGAAGTGGTGGAGAAGTTGCAAAGACCTTTTTCCGAAATCTGGTTTCCCTCCCCAAGTAACTGGGAACAATCCTCAGAAGCCTTCAATTGCTCAAAATCTTCTTCGACGTTATGCATGCAAGGGAAATCCTTTGCAAGCTCTCCCACCTCCTCCACAAGCTTGTGTCTACGTACACATGATTTGAGCTCATCCCGCTTTCGATCCAGAGGCTTACGTCCTGACTCCTCTTTCATAGCTTTTCGCCCTTGCGTAGTGTTTTTCCTTTGAAGGAATTGGTCACCCTCAGTGCTGAAGTCTGAGAGCAGCTGGAACCGAATCTGCAAGAGGGCTCAGGCTCGGTTTGGCTCTTGGATGAAATAGACAAGAAGAGAGAGGAACAGAGAGGGTTTTGGTAGAGTCAGTAGTCGAAGCCTTTTATCTTCATCTTTCACCTTGCATTAATTGCATCAACACCTCTTGGCCTACTACCACCAGAAATTAAAATGCCTACAAATGCTTGGAGTGACGGGGTATGGATAATGTCCCAAGTTTGCCCCTTTTTGAAAATTATTCTTTTGACCATGTTGCAATCTACCTCCGACTGATTGTTGAACCTTTGACTAAGTTCTTTTAGCCGCCAGTGTTGTTCATCCAGATGCCTCCTCATCCCATGATTAAGGTCCTCCCAAGATGACTCAGGAGATGAGAAGAAGAAAGGAGACCGCAGTCTCTTGAAAGCTTCGTAGTGGCGGTGCTTAGATGAAGCTTGATGGTGATAAGCTTCTCTATAAGGAGATTTCCCGTAGGTGAATCTCTGACTAACTGGTGCAGCTATCACGAGCGATGTGAGAAGCTTGGGCTACTGCTGAATGGCTACCGAGCGTTGCTTCTGCGGCCTATGAACTGCTGCATTCAAGGCTTGAACTTGTTGATTGAGGATGGTCAGTTGGTTAATTAGAGCAGCTGAGGCTGGTGGTGAAGGAAGAGCAGAGAGAGTGGTCCTCTGCTGCTCAGTATGATGTGAATGCCCTCCGGCATGATTGGTGAGGACCTTCAGTATGCGCATCGCCACCATGGCTATCTTAAAGGGTACAAAGGCTTATAACTCAGAAAGACAGAGCTTTCTTTCCTGCAGTGCGTGCCCCCCTACCTAGCACGCCAATCTGTTGATGCCCAGTCACTTTGAGTCGGCCTCCTTGAGCGTCGACCGTTTCCCCACAGAAATATCGGAGCCCTTCCTTTGTCTTCAAAGCCTGCAAGAAGTCCCACGGCCGGGTATTCCGGCGAGGACCCTCCGACGCTCAAGTTAGTGCTCTGGGCAACAGCCGTGAGCTTGAGAAAGCTCGAAAGAGAGGGAGAGATCCCCCAGAATGAGTGAGTTAAGTCCTTTTTTCAGTTACCTCTTACCTTTTTTATCCACCATTGTACTCTGTGTAGCTTGCTTGAGAAGTTTGAATCTTTGTCATCTAGTGGGAGTGAGTCACGTGGGGCCTCATGATGACCATGACTTTTGGGGCTCATTTAGTCCGAGTGGCTGAAGTGTCATGATGACTGAGTACTTTTGGTGGGTGAAATGTCAGGGCTGACATCTGTGAGGCCCAAATGCCGCCACTTGTCAAGACTTTTATAATGAATGATAACTTTCGATAAAGCTTACCTCTTAGTGGAATGTCAGAGCTTTAGGCGCCATCTCGTCAGAGACAGATGACCACTTAATTATCTTATTAAAGTAAGTGGCCATAATTTATTAATCCAAAAGATGACGTGATGAACAGTCATTGTAGGGCCCACGCGTGTCTGAGCTGGAAGCCTCTAAGGAAGGGCCGCTGGGGGCTTAGGTCCACTAAGGAAGGGCCGCTGGGGGCTTAGGTCCGGTGAGGCCGTTATCGACTAAGGTCGGGGCTGCCTAGGACTGCTCGGGAGCCGCCTAACTGAGAGAAGCTTTCGGGACCGCTTAAGATGAAGATGTCCCGAAGTTATTATCGAAGCACCCTTACGTTCATGCATGGAGCCAAAAAGGGAGTCAACGTGGCAGCTATAAATGCATGTAGCCTTTATAAGACCATAAATGCCCTGGCACATAAATGCGATAGGAAGCCATCGTCGTGGTGACATTGGGAGTCTGAAACCGAAACCGCCTAGAGCTTAAGCCCCTGGAATGGAAAGGCCGCCTGGAATGGAAAGGCCACCAAGGATGGTCGCCTAAAAAGGCCGCCTAGGGTGGCCGTTGAGAGAAAGGCCGCTCAGGACTTCCTCTACCGTCTCTCTCTCTCTCCTAATGGTTCGTAACTTGACATTGAATGCCCTTATTCAACTGAATGCTCTCCAATAAATGCCTTGGAGCGAGGGTTTTATAAGACCTATAGATGTCTCGGCACATAAATGCTTAGGAATTATTGTGAGGAGGGACCGCTTAGAATGAAGGGCCGCCTAGGATTTATTATGAGGAGGGGCCGCTTAGACATGAAGGGCCGCCTAGGATTTATCGTGAGGAAGGGCCGCTTAGAATGAAGGGCCGCCTACGATTTATCGTGAGAGGGGCCGCTTAGATATAAAGTTTCGCCTAGGATTTATTACGAGGAGGGGCCGCTTAGATATGAAGGGCCGCCTGGGATTTATCGTGAGGAGGGGCCGCTTAGATATGAAGGGCCGCCTAGGATTTATCGTGAGGAGGGGCTGCTTAGATATGAAGGGCCGCCTAGGATTTATTATGAGGAGGGGCCGCTTAGATATGAAGGGCCGCCTAGGATTTATTATGAGGAGGGGCCGCTTAGATATAAAGGGCCGCCTAGGATTTATTGTGAAGAGGGGCCGCTTAGATATGAAGGGCCGCCTAAGATTTATCGTGAAGAGGGGCCGCTTAGATATGAAGGGCCGCCTAGGATTTATTATGAGGAGGGGCCGCTTAGATATGAAGGGCCGCCTGGGATTTATCGTGAGGAGGGGCCGCTTAGATATAAAGGGCCGCCTAGGATTTATTATGAAGAGGGGCCGCTTAGATATAAAGGGCCGCCTGGGATTTATCGTGAGGAGGGGCCGCTTAGATATAAAGGGCCGCCTAGGATTTATTGTGAAGAGGGGCCGCTTAGATATGAAGGGCCGCCTAGGATTTATTATGAAGAGGGGCCGCTTAGATATGAAGGGCCGCCTAGGATTTATTATGAAGAGGGGCCGCTTAGATATAAAGGGCCGCCTAAGATTTATCGTGAAGAGGGGCCGCTTGGATATAAGGGCCGCCTAGGATTTATCGTGAGGAGGGGTCGCTTAGAATGAAGGGCCGCCTAGGATTTATTATGAGGAGGGGCCGCTTAGACATGAAGGGCCGTTTAGAATGAAGGGCCGCCTAGGATTTATTATGAGGAGGGGCCGCTTAGACATGAAGGGCCGCCTAGGATTTATCTTTAGTCTCCGTATCATTAAATGCCGCCCATTGATTTGCCCATGGGACATTAATGACAAAAGGCGGTCCTTGGGAGAACCCACTCACATCACATAGCTCTTTTTCCCTATTGCTCTCTCTCTTCATTATGACGGATGCTTGCTGTAGCAGAACGAAATTAAATACCCACTGTATCCTTAAAGAAAGAACCCGATAGGCCAGCGAGGCCGTCTAAGACCAGCCTAAAAAATTTTGAAATTTTTATTTTTATTGTTCATGGGCCTGTTGACTGGCCCTATCAAGTATGTTTATTATGGAATGCAGATATATTGATAATATAAAGTCTATCCAAGTTATTCAATTTGTCATTTTTATTGTGATGTAAAATGCATGTAAAAAAGCCCATTGTTATCGGTGGGCACGCATTCAGCATTGCCCTGCACACTTGGCCTCCATCAAGCCTTTTTAAATTCATAAAGCAAGCACTGTATCTATAAGGCTGAGAAAAGGATCAAAAAAGCTACAAGAGAATCCAAAGAGATGGCTTCGAGGTAATCTTTTGGACAGATCAATGAAACGTGTTATACGAAATTCTTTCCAAAATTCATGTATATTGCACAAATTAACAAGCAAATGGTGGATTTGTTTTCAGGTCTAATAACGAAAAAATGCATGGAGAAAGAGGAACCAGAGAGGAAATCATCAAAGGTATCATGAGAAATTGATTTTTTTTAAAATTTATATATCAAAAAAAGCTTGGTGTTGTTTATGATTACGAAAATGCCAATGGGATCCGGACGCCCTGCATATGGGACTAGATTTCGATAACTCTTCCTCGACCTGATCAAATTTATAGATGTAACCAATTCTAAAAAAATATTCTTGATAAAAAAATAAGGCATGGTAGGAGCAGTGTTCTACCTTTCAACCCCAACTTTCAGGCCAATATTACCCCTCTGCTTAAAGTTTTCATACCTTGATTTTGAGATTAATGTATAATTAATGGACATATCCGCAGGTCCTTGATTGGCTTATTCTTGGCGCTCCTTCTAAGGTTGAGATCCCTTAAGAACCTCTTGTTACATGGCCTTTACTAGATGCCCATGGCTTATTCTTTGTGCTCGATCTAAGGTTGAGATCCCTCAAGAACCTCTTGTTACATAGCCTCTACTAGATGCCCATTTTAAGGACTTATTGCCACCTATACCACACTAAAAGTCTTCATTAGGCATGCTGCCAATCGGTTCATAGATCGCAGTATGCATTATGAAAATAATTTGGATACATTTTATGTCTTTATATTGGATACAAGTATATAAGGTATACATAGATTCAACATGAAATGGAAAGCAAACTTGACAATCTCACATACATCTACATAGCCTAACCTTGCATAGAAGCATGGATATTAGGAACACAAGGCAGGATACAAATATATTTGAAATAATTAGGAAAATCTGAGATTGAACACCATAACCATCTTGTAAATTCATGAAGGAGAAAGCCATTCCATGCCTTTGAAGTAAGAAGACCAACCAATGCTGCCGTATTGATCCATGCCATTTTTTGTATTAGTGACATCCTATAAACAATAGATGGTTAGTAATCAAAGAAATATAAATATTTAACATTGTTGGGACTTAATATTTATTAAAGCTCTAATGATAGGGAGGTGCATCTATTGGATTTAAAAGCTTGAAGCTACACCATTATCAGTGGCATCTTATAGATAATGGATAATTAGTAACCAAAGAAATATAACTATTTAATATAGTTAGAACCTAATATTTACTAGTGCTCCAATGGTAGAGAGTTGCATATGTTGGGTTTGAAAGCTTAAAGCTACACCATCATCATTGGCATCCTATAGACAATGGATGATTAGTAACCAAAGAAATACAAGTATTTGACATAGTTAGGACTTAATATTTATTAGATCTTCAATGGTAGAGAGCTGCATTTGTTGGGCTTGAAAGCTTAAATCTACACCATCAATAATGGCATCCTATAGATAATGAATGATTAGTAACCAAAGAAATACAAGTATTTAGCATAGGTGGGACTTAATAGTTACCAGAACTTCAATGGCAGGAAACTTCATCTTTTGAGTTTGAGAGCTTGAAGCTATATCATTAGGTTGATGACTAATTTCATGATTGTTTCTTGGAGTAGCAGATGCTATCACCTTAGTTGGAAAAATAAAATAGATGGCAAATTGCGGCTGCAATATAGGATAAGAAAAAAAAGTACATTAAAATAAATCTTGCCATTTGCTTCCATAAAAAGGAGAAATTACTTGAATCTCTAAATTGTAAGCAAATCTTATTTTGATTGTGATCAAACCAATATCCCGTATGTTCATTTTAAGTTTCACTTTAGTTTGGAAACTGTTAAAATATTTTGATTTAAAATTTGTTCCCTATTTCTTCTCATAAGTTATTTTATTATTATCCTTATCTTTTCATATAGCTTTTTTATATTTTTTGGTGAGCATATCAAACGATTTGCAGTCTAAAAGAGAAGAAAGTATTTTTTATTAATTTAGAAAGTTCTTATTATGTTAAAAGATTACTTTCTAACAATACTCTTGAAACGAGTTACATGTGCAAGACTGTAACACCCAATTAGAACTAAAAAATTATAACCCACAATTAGAACTTTGATGCTTAATGAATTCATATTTTAGTGTGTGATAAATTTAAGCCTAGTTACGAAAACTTGAGGTCTAGTTAAAGACATGTTAATATGGCTTATTTATTTTATTTATAGTAATGTAAACTTAAAAGATATCTTAGGCGCTCACTCTATTTTTTTATATTATATAATAATTAAAATTTTAATTTATTTTTTATATTTATTTTTGTAAGTTATTTTATTCTTATTTTTGGCGTATAAAAGGTTTTTCTATATCTATTCCATAAATAACAAATGATAAACTCTATCCCAACTTTTGCCGCCAAATCACGTTCCTCGAACGCCGGGTAACGGAGAGGATCCGGAGGATGGTGAGCACAGGTTTAAGAATCTCCTGACGTCTCCTCGGACGAAAACCTGCAAGAAAGTCCCCGGAGGCTTCGATGGGAACCTTTCGGCGCTTAAGTGAGTGACTTGAAAACATAATGAATAATGAACTTAAAGACTTAGTCGAATCACTTGGACTTCAGATGCCTCCTCTTGTTATGAGTAATGGCTTTTATACCTGATCGAAGGTCCCTCTTACCTCTTTTTGGAAGGTTGTTGAATCCGAAACGTCATTGTCTAACGGGGGACAGAGCTGATAAGGATATGTCACAACCACCTCTGAGTTTGTCCGGGATAGCCCTGCCTGCAAGCTCCTTGCTAGGTATGGTGCCATAGGTGGTAGGTGGGCCTGGTCACATCGAGCATGCGCTGTAACTGGTGGTGGCAACATGCGGCCGCAGGTGGTGGGCCACGCGGTGGTTGTAGGCGCCGAGGCCGAGGGGGACCCGGGAGTCCGAGGCCGAGAGGGACCCGGAAGTCCGCGGACGAGGGGACCCGAAGTCTGGGAGTCCAAGGCCGAGGGGGACTCTGGAGTCTGAGGCCGGGGCTTCGTCAGCCACTTGATCCGTTAGTCCTAACGTGGCTTGATCAGCCACATCAGATGCCTTCTCATCCTCGAGACGGTGCGGGTCCATTTCCCACTCAATGAAAGGAGCGTAAAATCACTCAGTGGCTGATCCCGATGCACTATCAGTCACGGAGAGAGGCACGCATCCTCGAGGCGGTGACTCTTCAATGCCGAAGGTATGGGGAGTCGTAGCGTCATCGTCCCTACCAATCCTCACCGTCGGATCTGAGGGAGTCCTCAAAACAGGGAAGTCCTCTCGGAACACATAGAAAGGTAATCGCCATCATTGCCATCATTGTGCTGACGCTACTGATGTCCCATCATTGGTTGCAGACCTCGCGCCCCGTGCATCAGGCGATTGTGTTAGGGTCCCCGGTCAAGGACTCCAAAACATTCACCAACTCCTCCGCGCGATCCGCTCCAACACCACAATCGATCCTCCCGAACCGTTTTCAATAACACACGAGCATGGTAATTAGGATCTAACACACAAGAAATGAAGAATGCCTCACTGTTATTACGAAGAACGTGGTCTCAGGATTATTAGTCCTTCGAACCACCAGAACACAAGAACACTCGTACAAGGGTTATTAGCCCAAGCACGCCCAAACTTAAGAGGTTATCAGCCCCCAAGTTTACTGGCATAAACGTGCCTATGCCTGGCCAACATTCATAAGCTCTCTAAGCTTACAAAACACCACCCTCCTATTGCTCCTGAGGAGTGCTTATATAGGCATCCTCAGGAGCTTCCAAAATCCTACCAACCCAATCAAATCAAATCTAGATCAAATCTTCAAGATTCTAAGGAAACAATTCGAAACAATTTCTAGAATCAAGGAGATTTGACGATACATGCCTAAAACAACTTAACTGAAAAGGAAACTAATCTTCTAGAGTTTAGGAGAAACATCCTAAATCTAGAAGATATGATTTATTCAATCACTCCCCACAAGGAAATCAATCTCTGAAGATATCTCCATAATGCACTTGATCTCGACGCCGTCCGCCCTACACGGTGGCGCCGCGCCATTCTCCTCCATAGGTGGTGATGCTCCTTCGACTCCCCAGGCCATGCTCGTTACATCTGCTCGGTCACCGCAGCCTGGCTGCTAGGGGCGCCCATAAGTGTCACTGGGGCCGCATCTCGCAACTTATCCTCCCCGTCGTGGCCGTGTAGGCCATGGTCTTCGCTTGGGATCCTTTCATTCCCCCTTCCATTAAGTGTACCCTTGTCCTCAAGGGTAAATTATGGGAACCTTAAGGCTATGTCATCATAATCCTCCCAGGTTGCTTCCTCTCTAGGTAGCCCTCTCCATTGCACCAATACTCTCCAGATCTTCCTTCTAATCCTCCCACGTGGCACCATTTTGTATTCAAGAATCGTTGCGGGCTGTAGTAGCATTCTACCTTCCTCATCGAAGGAAGGCAATTCCTCTACAATCAAGCTAGGATCCCCAACTCGTCTCTTGAGGAGAGACACATGAAACACTGGATGAAGTCTTGAGGTTGGTGGTAATTCCAGCCGATACGCAACTTCTCCGACACGGGCAGCCACTTTAAATGGCCCATAGTACCTTTTCTCTAGCTTGTAGCTTGCCTTTCTCTTCATTGTCTTTTGGCCATAGGGTTGAAGCTTCAAGTACACAAAGTCCCCGGGCTCAAACCCTTCTAGCCTTCTCCTTTTATCATAATATTTCTTCATGCTCGATTGGGCCTTCTTAAGCTCCCTCTTTGCCTTGGCTAGTATCTCGTCTCTAGTGATCAAGGCTTCCTCCACTTCCGCATTCTTAGCCGTACCCCTCTCATAAGCCACCAAGGTAGGAGGCTTCCTTCCATACACCACTTCAAATGGGCTAAGTGTGATGGAAGAGTGGTATGTTGTATTATACCAATATTCCGCCCATGACATGTAGTCCATCCACCTTGCTTGCTCATCATGGCAATAGCATCTCAAGTATTGTTCCAATGTACGGTTGACCACCTCTGTTTGGCCATCGGTCTGCGGATGGTATGAAGAACTTGTCTTCATTTTGCTCCCTTGCAGTGCAAACACTTCCTTCCAAAAGGAGCTCATGAACACCCGATCCCGGTCCGTAACAATGGTTCTAGGGAAACCATGGAGCTTCACCACGTTGTCCACAAAGGCCTTAGCCACACTCTTCATTGTAAATGGATGCTTAAGGGGTATGAAGTGAGCATACTTACTTAAGCGATCCACGACCACCAAGATCACTTCGTACCCTTGACTTGCGGGCAAGCCCTCCACAAAATCCATGGACAAGTCTTCCCATATAGCTTCCGGTATGGGTAAGGGCTGCAAGAGACCCGTAGGGGCCTTCGTATCATGTTTGGTCTTTTGACACACGTCACATTCCGCCACCCACTTCTTCACACTTCTCTTTAGGCCCTCCCAATAGAAGAAATGCTTGATCCTCATATAGGTCCTAAGCCATCCCGAATGACCACCTTCTTTGCTATGGTGGAAGTGAGTGAGAATCTCCTTCCTCAGGTTTGGTACGTCGGGCACATAGACATAGGACTTGTAGTAGATAAGCCCATCACGCCATTTGAATCCGGTCACCCCATTACATGGACTCTCAAGCTTCTCTATGATCTCTTGAGACCTTGCATCCAACTCCACGGCCTCTCTAAGCTTGTCCCATATCCTCCATTCAGCTCCACTCAAGGCCATATGTTCAGCCTCATCTTCATACAAAGTCCACATCATTGGACTTCCCTCCTTCCTTGACAACGCATCAGCCACCTTATTCTCCTTGCCGGGCTGATATATAATGTCATACTCGAATCCCAGAAGCTTCACAAGAAACTTCTGTTGCTCTGGCGTCACGATCTTTTGTTCTAGCAAGTGTCTTAATGCTTGTTGATCGGTCACTATAGTGAACTTTCTTCCCAAGAGGTAAGGTCTCCACACCTTCACCGCATGCACAACCGCCAACATTTCTCTTGCATAAGTGCTCCATGCTTTCTTCATTGGCCCTAAGGCCTTGGAGATATAAGCTATGGGCCTCCTTTCTTGAGCTAGTACCGCCCCAATCCCTTCTCCACTTGCATCAGTATATACTTCAAATGGTTTCTTGAAGTCGGGCAAGGCCAAGACGGGTGTCTTGGTCATGGCTCTCTTCAAGTTCTCAAAAGCTCTCCTTCCATCTTCGGTCCACTCGAAGCCCTCCTTTTTTAGCATGGAGGTAAGTGGCTTGGCTATCAATCCATAGCCTTGCACGAACCTTCGATAGTAGCCCGTCAAACCAAGGAATCCTCGTAGAGCCGACACATCCTTGGGTAAGGGCCAATCCACCATAGCTTCCACCTTCCGCTGGTCCACTTTTACTCCTTGGCCCGATATGATGTGGCCAAGGTACTCCAGCTCTTCTTGCATAAAGGCGCATTTGGAAGCCTTGATGAAGAAGTGGTGCTCCTTCAAGATCATCAATACTCGCTCCAATTGCTCAAGTGTTCCTCCACATTCTTCGAGTACACCAAGATGTCATCGAAGAATACTAATACAAACTTCCTCAAGAATGGCTTAAATATGGCATTCATAGCCGCTTGGAAAGTTGAGGGGGCATTGCACAGCCCAAAAGGCATCACTAGGTACTCATAGTGGCCGGAATGAGTCCTAAATGCCGTCTTGTGGGTATCTTCCTCTTTCATCCGGATTTGATGGTATCCGGCCCTTAAATCCAGCTTGGTGAACACATGAGCCCCATGCAACTCATCAAGCATCTCGTCCACTGTTGGTATGGGAAATCTATCCCTCACTGTTGCCTCATTCAATGCTCGGTAGTCGGTGCAAAAACGCCAACTTCCATCCTTCTTCCTCACAAGCAACACCGGTGATGAAAGGGACTAGTGCTTGGTCGAATCAAGCCACTAGCCAACATCTCCTCCACTTGTCTTTCGATCTCACCCTTTTGAAAGTGAGCATACCGGTATGGTGGCACATTCACCGGTTTGCTCGCATCTTTCAGCACAATGCGATGATCAAATTCCCTACTTGGTGGTAATGAAGTAGGTACCTCCAATACTTCCTTGTGTCTTTCTAAAACCGTCTTCACACCTTGGGGCAGCTCCTCATTTCCATCACTATGCTTCTCTTCTTGCCCTTCATCTCCTCGGTTTTGGCCCATCACTATGGCGAAGCAATGAGCCCCACCCTTGCATAGTTTCTCAAACATATTGGCCTCGCAAGGCCTTGGCTCTTTTGATGCTAGAGCTGTCCACGTCCTCTTCTTCCCTCCAAGCTTGAACTCCATAGTCATCTTCTCATAGTCGGTGACGACCTTGCCAATGCCTCTTAGCCATGCATTGCCCAAGACAACATCTAGCCCCACCAATGAGAGTACGTGAAGATCAGCCGCTATACGGACGCCTTGGACATTCATCTTCACGGTTCGCACTACCATCTCGCACCTTAGCTTTTTCCCGTTTGCCACCTTCACATCGAATGGCTCTACTTCTTCCCCATGCAATCCCACCTTAGAAAGGACGCAGGAATTGATGAAGTTGTGGGTAGACCCACTATCCACCAATAATGTCATTTCATGCTTGCCAACCCAAGCCATAAGTCGCATGGTTGAGGGCTTTTGTACGCCGGACATGGCATTGAGGCTCAACTCGGCTTCCTCACTTTCCTCATCGCTAGAGGACTCCTCATGCCCGTGCTCTTCCTCACTTGTCTCCCCCAATTGCTCCTCCTCTATCCCGATCATACACATGACCTTGGCTTTCTTGCATTGGTGATCACGGCTCCACTTTTCACCACATTTGAAGCATAAGCCCTTCTTTATGTACTCATCAAGCTCCTCACGACTAAGCTTCTTGACTTCCTTTCCTTTGCTCCTTGAATCTCCCGTAGTCCCCTCCTTTCCTTTCCAAGACCCCGTGGAATACAAGGGTTTATAAACCTTGTTAGCCACTTGGTCCTTGACGTGTCTTTTCTCGAAGTGATGACTTTCTTCAAGGATTTCAGCCATCCTCATTGCTTCTTGCAGCCTAGTGGGCTGCTTCAACTTGAGCTCCTTGGCAATCCATGGTTTTAGACCATCCACGAAAGTGCCGATAAGTGCCTCCTCAGACCAACCCCTCACCAAGGTTTGGAGTTGTCGAAATTCCTCCACATACGCATGCACCTTGCCATCTTGCTTGAGCTTAGCTAGCTGGCCATGATGGTTGATAATGGGCGAAGGCCCAAATTGCATAAGCAGCTCCCTCTCGAATGCCGTCCACCCGAGCCTTCTTCCTTCCTTCTCATATTGGGCCCGTATCCATCTCCACCATTTGCTTGCCTTCCCATCAAGGAAGAAACATGCTGTGGCCACTCTCTCTGTCCTTGGTACTTCATATATATGAAAATAGTGGTCCGCCTTATCGAGCCACTCATGAGGGTCACCACCATTGAACTTAGGGAAGTTAATTTTTGGTCTCCTTGGTCCTCGGTTGTTAAACCGATTTTCATCATCATCTTCATAGTCACCTCCACGGTAATGTGGCCTTCTAGGTCCTCGGTGGTTAAACAGATTTCCTTCATCTTCATCATGAAAGTGGTGATCTCTTCTCGGTCTCTCATGTCTTCTAGCATCTTCATGGATCTGGCCATAGGGCATTTCTTCCCCATACCGACTCCCATCAAATCTTTTCTCCGTCCTTGCATGGTTATCAACATCACGGTCAGACTCCTCCTCTCGTAGCCACCTTTCCACTACCTCGTGCTCATTCTCCACATGCCCGCCCAATCTAAGAGGTTGCCTTGGTCTAGGCTCTCCCCTTGTGGACTTAGAAATGTGAGTTTTCCTCCCATCAACGAGTTGCTCCTCTTCCACTCTTGGGGTTTGTCCGCGGTTGGCCCCATTCGCTCCTCCTCCAAGTCTTGCCAATATTGCTTGCAAGTCTCGTCTCATGCCTTCCACCGCCTTCATGCTCTCCTCCGTAGCATTAGTGACGGAAGTGATGGCTCCTTGCCTGTGAGTCATGTTGGTGGTAGTCTCCGCCATCTGCTCCTTCATCCAAAGAGTGGATGACTCCAAAGCTTCAAAGCGGTCTCGATTGGATGGAAAAGTACTTGATCCGGCCTCCATTGGAATATGGGATGCAACAACAAGTCCAATCTTGGGTTCTCTCCAAAATGAAGATCGAACCCCCTCCACGAAGAACTTTGCACGGACAACTTCCGACCTTGGGTTCTCTCCAGAAGAGAACCCCCACCTCAAATAATAACTCCAACAAGAACAAACAACTTCTAACTATAACAATCTCAACGAAGAGAATCAAAGTAAGGTTTGCTCGTGATTACCCTGCTTGAAGCGTAGAGATCTTCAAGCAACTCATCTCAATGAAAGCACCAATTTGTTAGGGTCCCCGGTCAAGGACTCCAAAACATTCACCAACTCCTCCGCGCGATCCGCTCCAACACCACAATCGATCCTCTCGAACTATTTCCAGTAACACACGAGCGTGGTAATTAGGATCTAACACATAAGAAATGAAGGATGCCTCACTGTTATTATGAAGAACGTGGTCTCAGGATTATTAGTCCTTCGAACCACCAGAACACAATAACACTCGTACAAGGGTTATTAGCCCAAGCACGCCCAAACTTAAGAGGTTATCAGCCCCCAAGTTTACTGGCATAAACGTGCCTATGCCTGGCCAACATTTATAAGCTCTCTAAGCTTACAAAATACCACCCTCCTATTTCTCCTGAGGAGTGCTTATATAGGCATCCTCAGGAGCTTCCAAAATCCTACCAACCCAATCAAATCAAATCTAGATCAAATCTTCAAGATTCTAAGGAAACAATTCGAAACAATTCCTAGAATCAAGGAGATTTGACGATACATGCCTAAAATAACTTAACTGAAAAGGAAACTAATCTTCTAGAGTTTAGGAGAAACATCATAAATCTAGAAGATATGATTTATTCAATCACTCCCCACAAGGAAATTAATCTCTGAAGATATCTCCATAATGCACTTGATCTCGATGCCGTCCGCCGCCCTACATGGTGGTGCCGCCGCCATTCTCCTCCATGGGTGGTGATGCTCCTTCGACTTCCCAGGCATGCTCGTTACATTCCGCTCGGTCACCGCTAAGACTGGTGGTGCTTCGTCGCCGGAGGTGGCTGCTGTGGGTATGTTAGGGGCGCCCATAAGTGTCACTGGGGCCGCATCTTGCAACTTATCCTCTCCGTCGTGGCCGTGTAGGCCATGGTCTTGCTTGGGATCCTTTCAGATTGCCTAGGCGTCTCCTCCAGTGGCAGGTATGCACATGGCTGACCGAACTAGGCGGGGTAATTCGAAAAGAGGCATAAAGGGATGGCCGCCCTGGCATCTCCGAGACCTTCCTCCTCCCTGAGCCTGAGCCTGAGCCTGAGCCTCGCCCGAGTCTTCTTTCCTCGACCTTGCTCTCCTTCCTTCATTTAGGTAGTCCTCCCGACCTTTCCTTGCTCTCCCTTCATGGCTTCCTCACCTTCTTGGTCTTTCTTCCCTTCATCCAAGGACCATTTTTCCTCCTCGCGACTACGGGTCTTTCCATCCCCCACACCCCCATGGTCCTCTTCCTCTTCTCCCGAGGACCATGTTCCTCTATCACAATGGTTGGCCGCCGGCAGAGCCCCTGTTAGGGGTCGTCTAGTTGCCGCAGGTCCTCCATCTAGGGCTATAGGGAAATCCCCGAAGGGGAATGTCTCCACCATGACCGCCCAAGACCTAGAAAAACCTTAGGGCCCAGTATAGGATTCCTGATAGTGTTCGGCTGTTCGTCCCCGGTCTCAATGACAGGGTGACTTCCTCTTGACCTGGAGAGTTGCCCTGTATGAGGTATTCCTCAGGGCGGGCCTCCGACTTCCCTTCCATCCCTTCATTATTGACCTTATTCACCGATACACCTTAATGCCCGTGCATTTGGTCCCAAATTCCATTCGGACCATTTGCGCATTCATGGTGATGTGCCACCTTTAGGGCATAGAGAGTAGGGTCTCCTTATTCCGCTACTTCTATACCCTCCGCAAGCAATCGGGCTAGTCGTTGTTCCAACCTAGGCCCAACCGAGCCATAAAATTGGGTCTCTCTACATCCGTCAAAGGGTGGAAGACCCGATTTTTCTTTGCAGACCTCGAGGGGGTGAGGACAAATTGGGGGATCTACACCTAGGGCCCAACAAAAATCTGTCGGTGGTCCTGAGGGACTAGGAGGCATTCGATCAGCTGCGGACCATCATGGTCCCCCGCTGCCACGATCTCCTATCGGAGGAGAACCTTAGGCTCGCGGGCATCATCTTGAGTAGTGGTGAGCAGCCAAGATGACTCTTCCCTCCCTTTCTTTTCTTCTCTTTTTTTTTTGAAATTGGCTCTGACTTGTGCAGATATCAGGCTGCCGATCGACATGCTAATGAGAGCGTCGCAAAGAGGCAGAGGATCGCCGATGAAGTAGGGGGGTCGTGGAAGAGGCCTCGGCCTTAGTCCCCTACCCCCCTCCAACGACCAGCAGGTGGGTGAGGAGGTTGCCTCGCCCGTAGCTCCTTCGATCGACCTGACCGCCGACATGCCCCGAAGTAGCGAGCACCCCGACGGTCCACCTGAGTGTGGAGCCAGCCACCTTGGGTGCGGAGCCGACTCACCCTACAACTGCGCCAACTCTGGAAGAGGGCCCCTCGGTGAACGGGGATGCCGCGGTAGTGGCTGAGGCGGCTGCAGAGGATGCCCCGATCAGCGAAGGCCACAGAGGAGCGTCGCCGGCTCCTAGGGTGACATCCGCGTCCTCGGCCTCGTCGAACCTGCAGGGAGGAGGATCGAGGCGATCCCATCTGGGTGTCCCTCATGAACCACAACCGCATGGCGGAGTGATTGTTGGCCGGGGTCTACCTGTCGGAGTTTCAAGCAGAGTTCAGCCGCCTGGATGCCTCCACCCTCCTGAGGGATGCCTTTGCGGTGAATTTTGGGTAAGTACCTTCTCTCCTTGTTAATCATTTCTTTGCCCCACAGTGTACTGACGGAGGCTTTCCCTGTGCAGGCAGTGAATTCCTTGGCCCTGAGGGATATGCCCTCTGGAGCGACCGTGCCACCAGGAGACCTCAGCCGCCCTGGCCTGGGCTGAGAAGGCCGAGAGCGCACTGGAGGCGGTTTGAGGGGAGGTTGAGGAGGCCAAGAGGGCTTTGGGGGTGTCTCGAAAGGAGGCCAAGAGGACGCTGGGGGCATTCCAAGGGGAGGTCGAAGAGGTCAGGCGGCAGGGAGCGGCCGACCTTGGGCATGGTCGCGTCGCTGAGGCGGAATTGGAGAAGACGGTGGCCAAGCTGAGGGCTCGTCGGCACCAACTGGACACGATGATCTAGGAGGTGAAGGAGCCGAGGGGTGGGCCGAGAACGCCAAGGAGGTTGCCCGGATTGTCGATGCTAGGGCCGCCGATGCTGACGCCAAGGTTGCCGATGCTGCTACCCGAGCGAGCGAGGCCCTTCAGAGGGCACGAGATGCCGAGGAAAGGGCCGTGTCGGTGAAGGGGGGCAGTAGAGCACTTTTGAGGCTCCTCTGCCTTTGCTGACGAGTTTGCGGAGGCCTTTGTTGATGCCTACTTCCAGGGCTTTCTAGATGGCAAAGGGAAGGTCATGAGGGTTTCGGTATCGCGAGCCTCAACGATCTCAAGCCTGACGTCGGCAAGGAGTCGGAGGGGCCAATTGGTAGTGGATTCGCGCCGACCGACGTATGAGAGCCTTCTGCTGCACTTTTTCTTTTTATCTTTGTTATCATTGTAGCAAAGTCCGATTTGAGTCGACGTTTTGTAGATATTTGATAAGTAATGAAAATGGTTCCTTTTCTTGAAATTTCTAAGCCTTTGAAAAATTTCTTCGAATACTTAGCTTCATGTAGCGCGTTCTTCCCTTAGTCCGCACTTGTAGGACCCCCCATAGGGTTGTATCGGTCCCGGTGAGGTCGGAGTACTCGTCCGTTCACCGTAAGTGGGCTCGGGACGGTGCTTAGTTGTAGTGCCGGAGTGGATCCCAGAGCAAGTGCCGAGGCTGGCTCTGGAATTGGCCTTTGTGAAGACTCGAGGTCGACCTTGGGTGTTGATTTTGTAGTAGGCCTGTGGCGCCGATTTGTCGCCGGGTCTTAGTGCCGATCGGGGTCGATCTTTAGGTGCTGAGCTGGCCTTGGGCTTAAGGTGCCAATCGAGGTCGGGCTTTGGTGCCGAGCTGGCTTCGGGCTTCAGGTGCCAATCGAGATCAGGCTTTGGTGCCGAGCTGGCCTCGGGCTTTAGGTGCTGACCGAGGTCGGGCTTTGGTGCCGAGCTGGCCTCGAGCTTCAGGTGCCGACTGAGGTCGGGCTTCAGGTGCCAATCGAAGTCGAGCTTTGGTGCCGAGCTGGCCTCGGGCTTCAGGTGCCGATCGAGGTCGGGCTTTGGCTGAAAAGACAAGATACTCAAACAAATCTTTATTAGCCGAAAAGGGATGAGTAATTCAAATTCATGAAAGGATGAAATACTCAAATTCATACTCAAATATTTGTGTACATTACTGGTAGTATCGATGAAGGTTATCAGAATTTCAGGTGCAGAGGAGCGACTTTCCATCAAGTCCCTTGATCCAATACGCTCTGCGGTGGAGGGCTTCGGTGACCCGGTAGAGTCCTCAGTTTGGTGACAGTTTGCCTCCTTCTGTGGGCTTTGAGACCTCGGCTCATCTGAGAACCAAGTCTCCTGGGATGAATGCCCTAGGGTGGACACAAGTGTTGTAGTACCTGGCAGCTCTCTGGCGATAGGCATCCATCCTGAGTTGCGCCCGGTCACGCACCTCGGCGAGGTCGAGGTTGGCCCGCAGTCGGTTCGGATTGTCCTCATTATATGACTCCATCCAAGGACTCGGGATGCCGATTTCCATGGGAATGATAGCTTCGGACCCGAACACAAGGCTGAAGGGGGTCTCTCTAGTGGGAGCCCGCGGCATCGTGTGATGGGCCCATAGCACATTAGGGAGCTCCTCCACCCATCTTCCTTTAAAATCAACCAGCCGCATTTTGAGCTCTTGAAGGATGGTGCAGTTTGTCACCTTAGTCACTCCGTTTGTTTGTGGATGGCCGACAGAGGTAAACCGCTGGCAGATGCCTAACTCGGCACAAAATCCTCTGAAGGGGGCGTTATCGAATTGCCGGCCGTTGTCGGTGATGAGGTGTGGGGAAGCCCAAATCGGCAGATGATGGACTTCCAGAAGAAGGATCTTACCTTGCTCTCGGTGCTCTTTGCTAGCGCCTCGGCCTCCATCCACTTGGTGAAGTGGTCGATGGCGACAAGTAGAAACCTCCGCTAATCGAAGGTCGGGGGAAATGATCCCAGAATGTCCATCTTCCACTAGGCGAAGGGCCATGGGGCCGTCAGAGGGCTCAGCTGAGAGATCGGCTGTCTCTAGATGTTGGCATATCGCTGACGGCTATCGCACTGTCGAACCAGCTCGCCGGTGTCCTCCCTCATAGTGAGCCAGTAGTACCTCTAGCGTAGAGCCTTGTATGCCAGTGCTTTGCCCTCCAGATGGCTCCCGCAAATGCCCTCATGGATCTTGCAGAGGACGTAGTTGGCATCTGCAAGGCCGATGCACCTAAGGATTAGGTACGAGAAGGACCTTCGGTACAGCTGCCCATACAGTACCAGAAACCTGGGAGCTCGCCGTTTAAGCAGCTTGGCCTCTGCAGGATCCTCGGGAAGAGTGCCGTTGGTGAGGTATCAAACGTAAGCGTCCATCCATGTAGGCTCTTGGTGGACCGACAAGGCCTCCTCCACTGCCTTGATGCTCGAGACTTCCAAGCGCTCAACATATGTCCTCCCCAGGGCCCCATCGACCAAGGTGGCTAGGCGGGATAATGCATTGGCTCTAGCATTCTTGCCTATGGGGATGTAGCTGATACTAAAATGAGTAAAAAATGAGGTCTGTGATTGGACCTTACCTAGATAATGGGATATAATGGGATCCCGGGCCTCGTACTCTCCAGCGATTTATCCAAAGACGAGTTGGGAGTCGGTGAAGGCTTTGAGGTACTCTGCCTTGAGCTCCCTAGTGAGTCTCATCCCGGCCAGCAAGGCCTCATACTCGGCTTGATTGTTGGTCATAGGGAAGAGAAACCGAAGGGCATACTCCACTATCGTCCCCTTCAGACTTGCGAGGATGAGGCCCGCCCCGCTTTCCTGGGAGTTCGATGCGCCATGCACATGGAGGATCCAGTCCTTCCCCATCTCTCCGAATGGAATGCCCGATGGTACCATGCAGAGCTCCTCCGGCTACTCCTCGGCCCAAGTACACTCGATCAGAAAGTTCGCTAGGACTTGGGACTTCATGGCTGATCTCAATCGAAATGACAGGTCAAACTCCCCCAACTTGACCGCCCACTTTGCCAACCGATCGGAAATGTTAAGACGAGATAAAATCGCCTTTAGTGGTTGGTCCGTGAGCACCACTATAGGGTGGGCTTGAAAGTAGGGCCTGAGATGCTGAGCGGAGACTATTAATGCAAAAATAATTTTTTCAGTCTTGGAATACCTGGTCTCCGCATCATGAAACACTTTACTAGTGTAGTAGATCGGTCTCTATATCCCGTCGAGGTTCAAACGGATGAGGACCGAGCCGACCGCTTCTTGGGAGGCCGCAAGGTATAAGAAGAGGTCCTCTCCCTTCATCGGCTTCGACAGTAATAGCGGGGTCGACAAGAACTCCTTCAGCCTTTCGGAAGCTCTTTGGCGCTCCTTTGTCCATTCGAAGCCGTTTATCTTCCACAATGCCTTGAAGAAGGGCAGACACCGCTCGGCAGACCTCGACAGGAATCGACTCAGGGCTGTTATCCTTTCGGTCAGGTGCTTCACCTCCTTGTTGGCTGAAGGTCTTATGTCGAGGATTGCGCGGATCTTGTCAGGGTTCGCCTCGATCCCTCGCTGAGTCACCAAGAACCCTAGGAACTTGTCCGCTGCGACCCCGAAAGCACACTTACGGGGGTTCAGTCTTATCTGGAATCGGCGGAGGTTGTTGAAGGTCTCCGCCAGGTCAGCAACATGGTCATCGGTGCGGATACTTTTGGTCAGCATGTCATCCACGTATACCTCCATGTTGCACCCGATCTGGTCCTCGAAGACCTTGTTCATTAACCTTTGGTACGTAGCCTCTGTATTTTTAATTCGAAGGGCATTACTTTATAGTAGTAGACGCCCTTTTTTGTTACAAATGAAGTAGTCTCCTCGTCCACCGGGTCCATTCTGATCTGATTATACCCCGAGAAAGCATCCATGAAACTGAGGGTCTCGTGGCTAGACGTGGCATCCACCAACTGGTCGATTCTGGGCAGCGGAAAGTTATCCTTGGGGCATACCTTATTGAGATCGGTGAAGTGGACGCACATCCTTCATCTCCCATTGGCCTTGCGGACCATCACCACGTTGGCCAGCCAGTCTGGATAATGCACTTTTCGGATGTGGCCGACGATAATCAGCTTGCGGACCTCCTCATCAATGACCCTATACCGCTCGGGGGCGAAGGTTTTCTTCTTTTGTCGGATTGGCCGACACTGTGGGTTGATTCTGAGCTTGTGAGTGATCACCTCTGGTGGTATACCCGGCATGTCTAACATGGACCAGGTGAAGACATCCGAGTTGGCTCGTAAGAAGGCGAGGAGTCGGTCTGTCGCCTCCTTGGGGAGAAGCGCCCTGACTTGGATCGTCCTCGTCGGGTCCTCCCCCAGCGGGAAGGTCAACAAGCGCTTGGCCAGCTCTCCCCTTCTCTTCGAGTCTCTAGGATCGAGTAGCTCGAGCATTGGCGGGGCCAACACTTTCTACAGACTGGGAGCCGCATGATAACAGAGCGGCACTGGGTTCCACTCCCTGCGCATCTCTTCGATTCCCTTGCTAGTGGGGAATCTCATAAGCAGCCTCTTGGTGGAGATGATGGCGTCTAAGAGATTCAGGCCGAGTCTTCCAAGAATGGCGTTGTAGGCCAGGGGGACTTGGAAGATCAGGAACATGAAGACCATGCCCTAGCATGGCGATGTCCCGGTCATGACCGGAAGGGTGATCTCTCCCTCCACCCTCACAGAGTCTTCAGTGAAGCCCATTAGGGGTGTGGTCACAAGCCGAAGAGAGCCGGAGGACAAGTTCATTCGAACAAAAGCATCGTAACTGAGAATGTCGACCGAACTTCCACTGTCAACTAAAATTCTCTTTACAGGGTATTTTGCGATCGTTATGGACACGGCGACGCTGTCATCATTATGATTATCAACTCCTTTTAAGTCTCCCTTAGAAAAGGGTATTACAAAATTCAACCCCTCATCCTCCCATGGTCTCTTGGAAGTTCCGCCTACCCCTCAAGAAACCATGGCCACTGTCTTCTCAGTAGGAGTGTTGTCAATACCGACCTGGGTAGGCAGGGGCGTCGACGGACCTGGTGCAGCCGGGTTTCCCCTCTGGATGAATTTGCCGAGGTAGCCCCACTGGATGAGGTCCTCGATTGCTTTCTTCAGCTGGCGGCAATCCTCTGTGTCGTGGCTGTGATCCTGATGGAAGCGGTAGTAGAGGTTTTTGTTGCGGGGTGCTCCTGGCTTCAAGGGAGCATGGCGCTGAAGATACGACTTGTCCTCGATTTTCATCAGGATGTAGGATATCGAGGCGAGCAAGGGGTGAAGGGCCCCTCCCTGGGGGTGAGGATCCATTGTCAGTTGTTCGATCGTCGGGGGGGGGGACTCAGGTCTCTCGGGACAAGGTTTGTCAGGTTCCGGATGGGCCTGCTTTTTGCTGGGACCTCCATCTGCCTTGCACCGAGAGGAGTCAGCTTCGTCGGGATGGATATACTTCTATGCTCGACTCAGCAACTCGGCATAGGAACCGGAGGGTTTCTTGTTGAGGGAGTAAGCGAAGCGAGAAGGACGGAGCCCTCGCTTCAAGGCCAGAGTGGCCACGGAGTCATCGAGGTTGTAGACTTCGAGTGCAGCTTCCTTGAACCAAGCCACAAAGTCTCTCAGTGACTCGCCACTCTTCTGCTAGATGGCGAATAGGCTGTCGGCCACCCGTGGGATCTTTCGGCACACATCCAAGTGCGTCAGGAAGGCCCTCTCCAATTGTCTGAAGGAATTAATGCTGCATGGCGGTAGACGGGAGTACCATGCATGCGTGGCCTTCCGAAGAGTGGCCGGTAAGGTGATTCAGAGGAGAGAGTCGGTTGCTCCTTGGACTTGCATGAGGACCTTGTAGCTCTCCAGATGGTCCAAGGGGTCAGTGGTACCATCGTAAGGGTCCAGCTAAGGGAGGCGGAATCGGATCGAGAT
Source organism: Calamus simplicifolius (assembly GCA_900491605.1). NCBI lineage: Eukaryota > Viridiplantae > Streptophyta > Magnoliopsida > Arecales > Arecaceae > Calamus > Calamus simplicifolius. The sequence continues at coordinate 564,857 of UESW01003948.1, read as the reverse complement.
CGGTTCCTCCATGATACGGCTGGACAGCGGAGGGTGGCTATCGTAGTCCATCTCCAGCTGATTGGTAATTTTGTGGCTAAGCTCCTCTAGTCGTTAATTGTATTCATCCAGCCGTCGCTCGGCCCGACGAGTAATTCAGCCATCGAAGGACCCCTTCCTTGAAGATCCTGAGGACGGGGAGGGGTGGTGCCGATGATGATGCCCTCGCTCGGTCTCCCTCTTTGGCTGCCGTTTGCGGAAATTGTCAGAATGATGGGAGGAAGACCAAGGCCTCTTGGAGGCCTCCCAGCGGTGGTGCTAGGGCAAGGTACGGTGATGGTGAGCCTCCCTCTCGTGGGATCTCCTGCGAGTTGATTGCTTACTAGGCTGGTCAGCCCCCGCACCTAGTGGGGGCGACCCTGGGTGCTGCTGCGCGGCCATTGGTTGTTTTTGCAGCTGATGAACCACTGCTACAAGTGACTAGATTTGCAGGGCAAGAGCGGCAACTTGATCGTCCTGAGGTGGTGGCGAAGACGGAGCTGGAAAGTTGGCCTGAGGAGCAGGGAGATCGGTCTCCTGCTATTCAGGATCTTAATGATGCCTCCAGCGTGACTGGTGAAAATCTCTCGAGCGTGCGTCACACCATCTTTATGCTCTCTCAGGAGAGTGGAGGTTTGTAACTGGCTTCTTTGAAGCTTCCTATCTCCATGGCCTTCCCCTGTCCTGGCGTGCCAATCTGTTGCCGCCAAATCACATTCCTTGAATGCCGGGTAATGAAGAGGATCTGGATGATGGTGAGCACAAGTTTAGGAATCTCTTGATGTCTCTTCCTTAGATGGAAATCCTACAAGAAAGTCTCCGGGGGCTCCGATGGGAACCCTTCGACGCTCAAGTGAGTGACTTAGGAAACAATAATGAATAATGAGCTAAAAGACTTTGTCGAATCACTTAGAGATCAAATGCCTTCTCTCGTTATGAGTGAAGGCTTTTATACCTGATCTGAGGTCCCTCTTACCCCTTTTTAGAAGGTTGTTGAATCTGAGACGTCATTGTCTGGTGGGGGACAGGCGGTAAGGCTGACAGGGACATGTCATAACCATATCTGAGTTTGTCAAGGGTAGCCCTGCCTGCCAGCTTCTTGCCAGACGCGGCACCACAGTTGGTAGGTGGGCTTGGTCACGTTGGGCGTGCGCCTAACTCGTGGTGGCCATGTGCAACCACAGATGGTTGGTGGGCCATGCGGTGGTTGTAGGCGCTGAGGGGGACTCGGGAGTCCGAGGCCGAGGGGGGCGTGGGAGTTCGAGACCAAGGGGGATCTGGGAGTCCGAGGCCGAGGCTCCGTCAGCCACTTGATCCATTAGTCCTAACGTGGCTTGATCAGCCACATCACCAACTATCTTTTTATCCGTTTTCTTTTATATATTTTTGGGTAAGCCTATGAAACAATCCTTGTTAGAGAATTCTTTATTTGCACGTAATGGTCTTAAGCGTAAAAACTAATTTTTCGAACAACACATATAAACTAATTTATCTTCATTCTTTTCCTTTCGAATAAATTATATATATATATATATATATATATATGCATGTGTGTGTATGTATATATATGTATATATATATATGCTATGATGCAATGAGCGTAAAATATTTTAATATTATTAATCTTCAATAACCTTATGATCAAATTATTATATAAAAAATTCATATAAATCAAAATAAAATTGATATTAAATTATGTGAATCAATTAATTTAAATGAATTTTTTCATTCCACCCATCATTAATATGAAGTAAAACTGGGAATTAATTATGAACTAAATATTAGCTAGGAATTAATAAAAAATAAAATTGAGAATTAATTATTAATATAGGAAGGACTTACATGCTGAGCTGACCATTGTTTTGTTCTCTTAACAAAGACTACAAAATAGAAAGTAAAGAAAAGAGAAATAAATATTGTTATCCATCTAACTATCGCTCTAAAATTTAAAAAAGAATATTACCGTATAAACATTATCATTTATATGAGTGATTGGGTTGGGAAAAGGCTTAGATGAGTTGAGTTGAGTTTATTTATATGAGTGATTGGAAGCTCTCGCTATTATTCTCAATAAAATAAAATACATAATAATAATTTATTTTTTTATCCATTATATAGTGCAGGAGCAAGTGTGAGAAAGAGGCTGCAGGGTTCCATTTAGATCTTTGAACCCTAGAAGTCCAGTAATTTTTGTCTTTCCTAGTTGGTTGAGTCCAGTCTGTTACTGAGTCAGTCAAGTTTGGTTTAGTCCAACGTCCAGGTCATGCATTTTTTTTTATTTGAGTTCTATAATAATTCAAGAGAAGTGTATTACTCTTCTTGAAATCCCGCTGAAGATATTCAGAAGAAGTCCCCAGATTAGGCAGAATTGGACAACCATCCGATCTTCTTTAACCATATTCATACCCTACCCTTGGAGCTCTGCATGGATTGGATCCACCAACACCTGGATTGATGATGTGGAATCAATCTTCTCCCTTCAATAGATTTGCCTTCACCCGGATTGATGACATGGAATCAATCTTCTCCCTCCATATCGTCACCAACATTGATGGCAACCTTAGGCGCCCCATAAGGAAAAAATCTGTGATCCCCTGCTATGCATTAATGGAAATGAAGATCAGCATCTCAATCATTCTGGAAAGAATCTTGCGCCACATATGGATCTTATTGATAAAAGGAAAGAAAGAAGGATGTCACCTTAAAGTTTTCTTCTTTGCTTGTGGTCCCTCGCCTTCAATTGGAACTATATATTGCTGCTGCCATTTTGGTCAAATCAAATGAAGGGAAGAAGTTTTGTGCTCTGCAATTCTACCATATTTTGTAATCCCTATCATTTATTACTCTAATTATTGCACTTACCTTGTAATGGCATGAGGGGTCTATAAAACCTTTCTCTTGAAACATTACAAAAAATAGATTATGAATATATGAAAATTTATTTTTTCAAGTTTTATTTCCGTTGCCTTGAGCAATTGATCCTCCGTGAGGGAGTTAGGCGTGAGGCCGAAGATTTTCGTTGGCTTGAGAAATTGATCCTCCGTAAGAGAGATAGGCGTGAGGCCAAAGTGTTCTTACTACGAAACCCTAATCTAATCCATCTCCTCTACCAAGCTTCATCAAAGAAACCCTAATCCTCATACCACCATAATCGCCCATCAATCCCCCTTAAATTTTAGGCCTCCATATTTGGAACCATAGCCACCGCCCTTCCTTCATCCCAAAACCATCACCCCTCTCCTGATTTATTTTCATAACCGCCGCCCTCCCTTCATCTCAAAACCATCGCCCCTCTCTCGAGTGATTTCCAAAGCCGCCGCTCTCTCTCTTTCCAAAGTTGTCGCCCCTCTCTGGATTCGTCTCCAAAGCTAAGGACTCCATCTTTGCCTCTGAATCAAGATCAAGGAGCCTCACGTGGAAGATAGTTTTTTTATCCAGAATCCTGCCCCGCTAGCGAGAGATCTTCTATCAACATTAGGAGTGCATCATCGTCGGATAAATCAACCTTTCTCTTACTCTGTGATGCTGATTCTATAAAAGTTCATGAGCATGTCTTCCCTGAAGTTTCTTAATTCTAGACTTGCTTGGTACGCTTCTTCATTTTTTTTAAAGTTCTGTTCCTGAACCGTTACTTTCTATATCACATAATTTACTTTCTTACTCTTTCTCTTATTTTCGGATGAATTAGCCATCTTCTAAAATACTAAAAAATATAAAAAAATTAATTTTTATTAGTTCATTGATTGCATAATCATCCCCTATCCTTGTGCTGCATCAATCTTGGTATCAGAGCATTGGTTAGACATGTTTTGCATCGCACAGTAGATTTCTATTCTGCTGTAATTTCTGCACATGACCTGCAACTTCCTCTATTATGAAATCTATCATAACATGATTATTTAATTTAAAATTATTTTTTTTGTAATTTAACGTGCCTCTGCTATGTGCATATAAAATATTATGATTAAATTCCTTACTATTATTTTTGAGATTTCTGCAACCTGCTAGTGCTGAAATCAATTCCTGCTGAAATTCTATATTGTTGCATTCTTGAACCCTTAAGTGTCACGTCTTCTGAGCGGGTATATGCAAATATATTTATGACCCATGGGAGTAATGATCCAAGGACAGACGTGAATCTTTATGGTTGAGGACCCAACACGCTAATTCGTATCTTGAGTGTTCATCGTTTTTAAGTTATTTAAGGGCACCGAGTATCTAAGATAAGGTGGGGATTTCATTACCCTTCCTTGGCCCAGAAATCACCAACCTGCATTGTGAACCTAAGCCTTAATTTTAAAATCGAATAGCACTTAATTGAGCATTAGGAACACCCACGAGTTTAGTTCAACTTAACTTGGGAAACTAGTTACACCAAGTCAACATTTGTCTAGAAGCTGGTGTCTAGGGCTTGGGGTCAAATGGCAAACACCTTAAGCGGACTTGTGGTTATTTAATTAGGTCTCTGCGAAAGCGGAGGGAGCCTCCCACAACCCCACCTCTTATCTGGCCAGTGGACAACATATTTGTTATCGTGGTTGTGACCTAGTCAACTCACTTTGCTAGGTCTAGTAAGCTATAGTACAAGTCATTCTTGAGTCATTTGTGTGCTTACTTGAGTCGTGTATGACCACCAGAACAGAAGCCCCATACCAACCAAGTCAGAATTAGTCACCATCAGGCCCACTTATGGATAATGATTTTGGAGCCATGCTTAGGACCATTACTAAGCAGTTGACCCTGTTGAATGACCGAGTAAAATTCCTAGAGGAGAGTCGTGAGACCATGACTGATCCTGAGTTAGACCCTCGTATACCTACCCCACATCCTGAGCCTAGAAGAACCCCAAATCATGATCCAGAGTACTACCATAGGAGACCCAATCATGATATTGTGGACCCAAATGAGAGGATTCATAGGAATATCAGATTAGAAGCACAAACTTTTGATAAAAGTTAAGACCCAAGGTGTATGTTGATTGGAAAGATGAAATGGATCAATATTTTGAGTGGTACGAGATGATCGAAGAGAAAATATAAATTGCTAAACTTAGGTTAGTTCGACAGGCTAGGTTATACTGGGGGAATATTGAGATGTTGATTAGACGGAGAGGTGATGTTCCCATAACCACTTGGAGAGCCATGAAGGTTAGACTAAGAGAGAAGTATGCACCCATGTCCTACCAACAGAAACTCTCAGACCAATGGCAAAGGTTAAGCCAAGGCAACAAAAACCGTTTCTGAGTACATCGAGAAATTTGATGAATTTGTCCTGAGATGTCATATTGTTGAGTCGGAATGTCTAGGTTTAGAGCTAGTCTAAGGGAAGATATTCAGAGGGAACTATATTTGAGAGAAGTCAATGACCTGGAGCAAGCTTATCAAGTTGCTAAATTGTGAGAGGTTCCAGAGACAACCTATGTTCCGTTGACCAGAACCTTCCGGACTAATACCCCGACCCATAGACCAAGACCCAGTCAAGCCCTAATTAGTAGACCGAACCTAGGCACCCTAGTGAACAGATCAGATGACAAGGGTAAGGCACCCGAAACCTATAGGACCCCTGTTTCCAACTCAGCATGTTTTAAGTGTCATAAGATAGGCCACTTCGCTAGCCAATGTCCCGCTAGATCCTTACACATAGATGAGTTTGAGGAAGAAAATCACGAGCCTAGTGAGGGATGCAAGGAAGAAATTTATGAGGTTGGATTGAATTTGTTAAGGAGTATAAGGGAGGAGAGGAATCCACAAAGCTCGACCTATTAGGAGTTGTAAGGTGCATCTTGTCTCAAATCAAAGTTCAAGAGGATTGGCGTAGTACTAACGTCCTATAGACTTTTCTCAAGATAGGGGATAAGGTTTGCAAAATCATCATAGATAATGGAAGTTGTATTAATGCCATTTCATTCAGTGTAGTCAAGACTTTAGGATTAACCCCTGTTGCACATCCTAACCCCTATACAGTGTCATGGATAGATTTTACCTCTATACCTATCAAGATGAGATGCCCAGTCCAAATCTAGTTCCAGTCTTATCAGGAAAAGATATGGTGTGATGTCTTACCCATGGGAAGTTGTATTAATGCCATTTCATTCAGTGTAGTCAAGACTTTAGGATTAACCCCTGTTGCACATCCTAACCTCTATACAGTGTCATGGATAGATTTTACCTCTATACCTATCAAGATGAGATGCCCAGTTCAAATCTAGTTCCAGTCTTATCAAGAAAAGATATGGTGTGATGTCTTACCCATGGGAGTAGAAGTCTCATTCTGGGTAGGCCTTGGTTGTTCGACCGTGATGCGATCCTTTTTGGCCGATCGAATTTGTGTTCCTTTAATTATAATGGAAAGAAAATTGTGGTTTGCCCTACCCCACCTAAGGATGACTTAGAGGGTTCGAGTCAATTAAAAGAAAAGAAACCAGAATTGAACCTAATTAATGCTAAGGAATTAGAATAAGAAATCAATGAAGGTTCACCCATTTGGATATTGACAGCTAGGAAAACCCAAGATCCAACCCCCATAGAGCACCCTCAGGAAGTTAGGAAAATTTTAGAAGAATTTAAAGATGTCTTTCTGAAGACCTTTCTGACCACCTTTCACCCCTTAGGGATATTCAGCATGCCATTGACCTAGTCCCGAAAGCTACTTTGCCCAACCTGCCCCACTATAGGATGAACTCAGCTGAACATCTAGAGTTGCCGAAACAGGTTGGAGAGTTACCTAAGAAAGGGTTTATTAGGAAAAGTTTGAGTCCTTGTGCTTCATCAATTTTCTCCAAGATGGCCCATTTCTTGCCTTGTTCCCAGACCTTTGATGCGTCTAGGTAACCCAACTGTTCTTTGACGAGATCGTTAGACTCCATGGCTTACCTAAGATCATAGTTTCAGATAGAAATGCCTGGTTCATCAGCTATATTTGGAAGACCCTCTGGCTTAAGTTAGGGCCTAAGTTGAACTATTCCACAGCTTACTATCCTCAAACCGATGGCCAGACAGAAGTAGTGAACCGTAGTCTAGGAATCTTCTAAGATGCCTTGTAGGAGAAAACACCAGGAATTGGGATTTGTTGCTACCTAGAGTTGAGTTTGCCTACAATGCTTCGATCAATAGGTTTATTGGAAAGAGCCCATTTGAAATTGACCATGGGTACAAGCCCACAAACCACTTGACCAATTCCATTACCTGTTCACACACGAGTTTCCGAGTCTGCAGCATCATTTGCATAGCATATTAAGGACTTGCATAGGTAGATTAGCGCAAAGATTAACTTAAGTAATGAAACATATAAATGGTTGGCTAATTTTCGAAAACGAGTTCAAGAATTTATGAAAGGAGATTATGTCATGGTTAGGTTAAGGCCTGAGCGGTTTTCTTCGAGAGCCGTTTAAAAGTTACATGCTCATGGAGCTGATCCTTTTAGGATGATGAAGAAAGTGGGAACCAATTCCTATGTGCTGGAATTATCTCCTGAGTTAGGTATTAGCTCTACTTTTAATGTTTCAGACTTAGTAGAGTATAGGGAGCCAGCGATGATACCTAGTAAGACTTTCGGACCTAACCCTTCCTTTGAGAGCGAGCCCACCCCTGTGTGTCCACTGACTATTTGGCTTGAGCGAAAGGATAGGATTGAGCGGATTCTGGATGATCAAGCTATCTCGACCCGAAACAGAGGTTACCAACGATACTTGGTTCGTTGGCAAGGTCGGCCCGAATATGAGGACTCATGGATTTTTAGAGAAAATTTGCAAAGTTTGGACCCGGACTTGCTAGAGGAGTATCAGAGTCGAACCAACCCTTACTCGACGGGGTCGAGTTCTTCCCATCCTAGGAGAATTGGTGCAGGAGCAAGAGTAAGAAAAAGGCTGCAGGGTTTCATTTGAATCTATGAACCCTAGAAGTCTAGTAATTTTTGTCTTTCCTAGTTGGTTGAGTCCAGTCTGTTACTGAGTCGGTCAAGTTTGGTTTAGTCCAATGTTCAGGTCATGCATTTTTATTTTATTTGAGTCCTGTAATAATTCAAGAGATGTGTATTACTCTTGTTGAAACCCTGCTGAAGATATTTAAAAAAGCCTCCAGATTAGGCAGTATTGGACAACCATCCGATCTTCTCCAACCATATTCATACCCTATCCTTGGAGCTCTGTATGGATTGGATCCACCTACACCTGGATTGATGACGTGGAATCAATCTTCTCCCTCCATTAGATCCACCTTCACCCGGATTGATGATGTGGAATTAATCTTCTCCTCCATATCGTCACCTACAATGATGGCAACCTTGGGCGCCCCATAAGGAAGAAATCGATGGTCCTCTGCTATGCATTAATAAAATAAAGATCAGCATCTCATCATTCTAGAAAGAATCTTGCGTCACATATGGATCTTATTGACAAAAGAAAAGAAAGAAGGATGCCACCTCAAAGTTTCCTTCTTTGCTTGTGGTCCCTCACCTTCAATTGGAACTATATATTACTGTTGTCATTTTGGTCAAATTAAATGAAGGGAAGAAGATTTTTGCTATGCAATTTTATCATATTTTGTAATCCTTATCATTTATTACTCTAATTGTTGCACTTACCTTATAATGGCATGAGAGGTCTATAAAACCCTTCTCTTGAAACAAAAAAAACAGATTATGATATATGCAAATTTATTTTTTTAAGTTCTATTTCCATTGCCTTGAGCAATTGATCTTCCGTGAGGGAGTTAGGCGTGAGGCCGACGATTTTCGTTGCCTTGAGCAATTGATCCTCCGTGAGGGAGTTAGGCGTGAGGCCGAAGTGTTCTTACTACCAAACCCTAATCTAGTCCATCTCCTCTACCAAACTTTGTCAAAGAAACCCTAATCCTCATACCACCATAACCGTCAATCACCCCTCCTAAATTCTAGGCCTCCATATTTAGAACCATAGCCGCCGCCTTTCCTTCATCCCAAAACCACCATCCCTTTCCTGATTTATTTCCATAACCATTATCCTCTCTTCATCCCAAAACTACCGTCCCTCTCTTGAGTGATTTCCAAAGCCGCCGCTCTCTCTCTCTCCAAAGTTGTCACCCCTCTCTGGATTCGTCTCTAAAGCCAAGGACACCGTCTTTGCCTCTGAATCGAGATCAAGGAGCTTCACGTAGAAGATAGTTTTCTTATCCAAAAATCCTGCTTGCTAGCGAAAGATCTTCTACCAACATTAGGAGTGCATCATCGTCGGATAAATCAACCTTTCCCTTACTCTGTGATTCTGATTCTGTAAAAGTTCATGAGCATGTCTTCCTGGAGTTCTTAATTCCAGACTTTCTTGGTACGCTTCTTTATTTTTTAAAAGTTCTGTTCCTGAACCGTTACTTTCTACATCACATAATTTACTTTCTTACTCTTTCTCTATTTTCAGATGAATTAGCCATCTTCTAAAATACTTAAAAAAATATAAAAATTAATTTTTATTAGTTCATTGATTATATAATCACCCCCTACCCTTGTGCTGCATCATTATAATTCTTACCTTTTCTTTATTTTGTGAACTCGATCATGGTCCATCGCCCTAAGTTTGGATTTGTGCTAAAGTAAATCAACCTTCTCTTATGCAAAGGATCATGCCCAACATCTTTCGGCCGCGATCCTTTGGAGTCCCAACGTGCCCCTGTGGATGTCCTACGTATTGCTCCATCACAGTATGATGATGGAAGAGATGTGTGAGGTAATAGCCTTTACTTGTGCTTCTTGTTAAGTCGCTCATCCAGCCCTGTGTGCATGCAATTATGATAATTTTTATCAATAAAAAATATTAAATCCCCTTCGTTCTATTTCCATCTTTACCTCTCATAATGTATATTTTTTTATAAAAAATTATAAAGTTATATAACTAAATTTTTTATTAATATATTAATAAATTTAACACTATCTTTTATATTCATAATTAGATATTGTTATATGATAACATTATAAAAATATAAAAAATATAATAATATTTAAGTATAAAACTAGTCGAGCAAAACTGGCGATTTATTTACATCCATTACTGTCTCATCCCTTTGTCTCCGTAAAAGATGGATTGAAATTGTCATTCTAACAAAAAAAAAACACAATTAAAATTTCTTTTGTTTTTCCTCCATATCTTTTCTTAGGCATAACGGAAGAAGCTGGTGCTTCTTCTAAATTTATCAATGGAGGAGCTAAAGAATAGACAAACTTAAAATCAATGCCAAAGAGACATAAATCTAAAGACAGAAATGACAGAGAACTTCAAAATCTTGAGCACGGGAATAATGATGCATCTCTGAATAAACCATTGTGCAAGTGCTTGGCTTCGAAACTAGGCCCAATTGATTGTGACTTTGCCTAAAATTTGCTCATGCTCGAACCTATCCATGGCTTTGATCCGGCAATACTAGATGCTGGGCTATAGCCCCTGTCCCAATAAGAATTTTATTTGCCTAGGAATCTTAGGCACCTGAAACCATATTACACCTAGAGACTGCATGCATGAAAGGTTGGTAAACCTAGGAAAGCTTAAAACTAATAAAGAAAATGTCAAACAATGTATATATATATATATATATATATATATATATGTATAGCTCAACATACCATGTCCACATTCATAGTCTTTGACATATATATATATCCTGACGCTGATGATGATGATGTTGAGCTATACATACACACACACAACACACACACACAATATATATATATATATATATATATATATATATATATATATATATATATATATACATTGTTTGACGTTTTCGTTATTAGTTTTAAGCTTTCCTAGGTTTACCAACCTTTCGTGCATGCAGTCTCTAGGTGTAATATGGTTTCAGCATGTGCCTAAGATTCCTAGGCAAATAAAATTCTTATTGGGACAGGGGCTATAGCCCAGCATCTAGTATTGCCGGATCAAAGCCATGGATATGGTTCGAGCATGAGCAAATTTTAGGCAAAAGTCACAATCAATTGGGCCTAGTTTCGAAGCCAAGCACTTGCGCAATGGTTTTATTCAGAGATGCATCATTATTTCAGTGCTCAAGATTTTGAAGTTCTCTGTCATTTATGTCTTTAGATTCTGTCTCTTGGCATTGATTTTAAGTTTGTCCATTCTTTAGCTCCTCCATTGATAAATTTAGAAGAAGCACCAGCTTTTTCCGTTATGCCTAACAAAGTTATGGAGGAAAAACAAAAGAAATTTTAATCATGTTTTTTTTTGTTAGAACGATAATTTCAATCCCATCTTTTACGGAGACAAGGGATGAGACAGTAATGGATATAAATAAATCTCCACTTTTGCTCGACTAGTTTTGTACTAAATATTATAATATTTTTATATATTTTTATAAATGTTATCATATAACAATATGTAATTATGAATACAAAAGATAGTGTTAAATTTATTAATAAATTAATAAAAATTTAGTTATATTATTAAATTTATAATTTTTATAAAAATTGTATACATTATGAGAGGTAAGGATGGAGATAGAACGAAAATTGTATACATCATGAGAGGTAAGGATGGAGATAGAACGAAGGGGATTAATATTTTTTTACTGATAAAAATTATATAATGCATGCACACAGATCACAATGAGGGCTAGATGAGTGACTTAACAGGAAGCACAAATAAAGGCTATTACCTCACACGTCTCTTCATCATCATAACCACGATGGAGCAATACGTAGGACATCCACAAGGGGGGGCATGTTGGGACTCCAAAGGACGACGACCGAAAGATGCTGGGCGTGATCCTTTGCGTAGAGAAGGTTGATTTACTCTAGCACAAATCCAAACTCGGGGCGAGTTCACACAAAAAACAAAAGAAAAATTATAATGGATAAAAAAATAAATTGTTATTATATATTTATTTTATTAAGAATAACAGTGAGAGCTTCCAATCACTCATATAAATAAACTCAACTCAACTAACTCATCTAATCCTTTTTCCAACCCAATCACTCATATAAATGATAATGTTTATACGATAATATTCTTTTTTAAATTTTTAGAGTGATAGTTAGATGGATGACGATATTTATTTCCTTTTTCTTTACTTTCTATTTTTGTAGTCTTTGTTAAGAGAACAAAACAATGGTTAGCTTAGCATGCAAGTCCTTCCTATTAATAATTAATTCTCAATTTTATTTTTTATTAATTCCTAGCTAATATTTAGTTTCATAATTAATTCCGAGTTTCACTTCATATTAATGATGGGTGGAAGAAAAAATTCATTTAAATTATTTGATTCACATAATTAATATCAATTTTATTTTGATTTATATGAATTTTTTATATAATAATTTGATCATAAGGTTATTGAAGATTAATAATATTAAAATATTTTATACTTATTGCATCATAGCATATATATATATATATATATTTTGTTCGAAAGGAAAAGAATGAATATAAATTAGTTTCTGTGTTCAAAAAAATTAGTTTTTACGCTCAAGACCATTGCGTGCAAATAAAAGAATTCTCTAACAAGGATTGTTTCATAGGCTTACCCAAAAATATATAAAAGAAAATGGATAAAAAGATAGTTGGGATAGAGTTTATCATTTGTTATTTATGGAATAGATATAGATAAAACCTTTTATACATCAAAAATAAGAATAAAATAACTTACAAAAATAAATATAAAAAATAAATTAAAATTTTAATTATTATATATAATATAAAAAAATAGAGTGAGCATATAATATTATGCCTAAGATATCTTTTAAGTTTACATTTACTATAAATAAATAAGCCATATTAACATGTCTTTAACTAGACCTCAAGTTTTCGTAACTATGCTTAAATTTATCACACACTAAAATATGAATTCATTAATATCCTCCCTTATCCCTAAATGCTATAGCTAGAGGGGATAGTTCTGAAAAAGTTTAACCAAAGGGGATAACCCATGTTTAACCATAAGTTATCCCCTGAACTTATTCCTTAGGGAACCCAGGAACAACTAAAGTTATCCCTCGATGGCATACTTGTAATTTTAAAAAGATGCTTATTCCCTTAGCTATCCCTGGATAAATGCTATCCTGTACATTTATCCAGAGATAGCTTTTGGGAAGTCAAACACTACCTAAGCATCAAAGTTGTAATTGCGGGTTATAATTTTTTAGTTCCAATTGGGTGTTACAATCTTGCGCATGTAACTCGTTTCAAGAGTATTGTTAGAAAGTAATCTTTTAACATAATAAGAACTTTCTAAATTAATAAAAAAATACTTTCTTCTCTTTTAGACTGCAAATCTGTTGATATGCTCACCAAAAAATATAAAAAAGCTATATGACAAGATAAGGATAATAATAAAATAACTTATGAGAAGAAATAGGGAACACATTTTAAATCAAATATTTTAACAATTTTCAAACTAAAGTGAAACTTAAAGTGAATATACGGGATATCGGTTTGATCGCAATCAAAATAAGATTTGCTTACAATTTAGAGATTCAAGTAATTTCTCCTTTTTATGGAAGCAAATGGCAAGATTTATTTTAGTGTACTTTTTTTTTTAATCCTATATTGCAGCCCCAATTTGCCATCTGTTTTATTTTTCCAACTAAGGTGATAGCATCCACTACTCCAAGAAACAATCATGAAATTAGTCATCAACCTAATGATATAGCTTCAAGCTCTCAAACTCAAAGATGGAGTTTCCTGCCATTGAAGTTCTGGTAACTATTAAGTTCCACCTATGTTAAATACTTGTATTTCTTTGGTTACTAATCATTCATTATCTATAGGATGCCATTATTGATGGTGTAGCTTTAAGCTTTCAAGCCCAACAAATGCAGCTCTCTACCATTGAAGATTTGATAAATATTAAGTCCTAACTATGTCAAATACTTGTATTTCTTTGGTTACTAATCATCCATTGTCTATAGGATGCCAATGATGATGGTGTAGCTTTAAGCTTTCAAACCCAACATATGCAACTCTCTGCCATTGGAGCTCTAGTAAATATTAAGTTCTAACTATATTAAATAATTATATTTCTTTGGTTACTAATTATCCATTATCTATAAGGCGCCACCGATGATGGTGTAGCTTCAAGCTTTCAAATCCAATAGACGCACCTCCCTATTATTAGAGCTCTAATAAATATTAAGTCCCAACAATGTTAAATATTTATATTTCTTTGATTGCTAACCATCTATTGTTTATAGGATGTCATTGATACAAAAAATGGCATGGATCAATCCGACAGCATTGATTGGTCTTCTTACTTCAAAGGCATGGAATGGCTTTCTCCTTCTTGAATTTACAAGATGGTTACTGTGTTCGATCTCAGATTTTCATAATTATTTCAAATATGTTTGTATCCTGCCTTGTGTTCGTAATATGCACGATTGTATGCAAGGTTAGGCTATGTAGATGTATGTGAGGTTGTCAAGTTTGCTTTCCATTTCACGTTGAATCTATGTTTGCCTTATATACTTGTATCCAATATAAAGACAAAATGTAACCAAATTGTTTTCATAATGCATACTACGATCTATGGACCAATTGGCAGCATGCCTAATAAAGACTTTTAGTGTGGTATAGGTGGCATTAAGTCCTTAAAATGGGCATCTAGTAGAGGCCATGTAATTAACCTTGTGCATAAGCACCCGAAACCTCTCCGTCAGCCATTTTTCTGTATCTGTAAGGTGCAATTCATCCACAGAAACTAAGATCTTCAACCTGTGTTTTTTTTTTTTTTTTTTTTTACCTTTTTCATTCTTATCTCTCAAGAGCTTCTCTTCTTCATTCCTGAATCTGAACCTGCTCCTCCATCCACTTGCTGATTTAGATAATGAAATTTAAATCTATTGAAAGTCAGTATTTGAAGAATTGGTTTTTCCTCTCATTTTCTTAGTTATTTTAGTTTTTGCAGGTTCCTAAATAACGGAACTTAAGCCATATTGAGGAGATATTCCTGAATTGCTTCCTCTTCAGTATCTTTTATTTTTTTGGGAATTATTTCTTGTTATAAGTTTTATTTCACATCAATTAAACACAACAGTTATCCCATAATAGTTTAACCTACTACATCTTTGTTAATCAAATGACTGTGAATGGGTAATGTCCATTTAAAATGCTTGCTTCCAGCTCTTGTTCCTGAAAATGACTTTTGTCTAATATCATAATATGAAAAACCTTATTTCTTGAATTATGCACAGCTTTTATGTGCTACTGGTTTCTTTATGCAGGACATCTGCTAATTATGGTGATGTTTCTGATCTGTCATATCTGATTTGTAGGTTGAACTAATGATGTTACAGAACATTTCAGTAGTATGTAGAGTTGATATATTTATGACTTCCTTAATGAGGTTGTTTATCAATTTGTGCACCTTGCAGGTCCGCAAGTTCAGTAAACATTGTAGAAGTTGTGATAAATGTGCTGATGGATTTGACCATCACTGTCGGGTACCATCTCCTGTAACACTTAAATTACTAATTTCTTAACTGTCAACTTAACTGAAAAGATTTCATATCACTGTTACATTTGTCTACAGTGGCTGAATAATTGCGTAGGGAGAAAAAAAATTCATTTCTCTTATGACCACTAGTCTCATTTGGGTATGTAGTTAATACCATGTAAATTTGCTGAATTCTTTTGACTTAAGCTCTTCAATTAGTTTAACTGAAATTACAACATTTTCTTGTATACCAGCTTGCAATTGAATGTGGGGTGGGCATTGCTGTTCTTGTTCTCTGCTTTGTCGATAAGAAGAGTACAGAAAGCAGTATTAAGGAGAAACTAGGAAATGGTTTTTCTCGTGCTCCATTTGCAACTGTTGTGGTAAGTATGATGCTTCAAGTTTGTCCAGTTTTGTTCAGATGATTAAAAGTTGCAGTTTGTGGACCATTGCCATCCTCAGGTAGTTATTCTGTTTTGTAAGCATTGGCGGATTTAGGTCTATGGCTACCATCATCATTGGGGCCATGATAGATATTGCTTGGTCTCGTTTGCTATTTCACTTTTAGATGAACCATTAAATATTGTATGTTTTTAGATAACAAATTGATTACAAAATGACTTGATTTTATTTATGACATCACAAAAACAAGGGAGATATATTTTGATAATCAAGTTGCATTACACATAATCAGCAGTCAGGTGTGTTAGAAAGGACAGCACGTACATATTGTGATGGATAGACTAATCAAATTACAAAAGGGAGTCGAGAGCTAGTGATTGGATGCTGCTGTCTATTTCCAGTCATGGTTTCAATGGCATGCTCACCAGGACATTGGGAAAAAAAGATGATCAGTTATTTGTCTAAGCTGGATATTGATGATATGTGGTGTAAGGGCCAACAATTGCAGATAAACAAATTGACATGAGTTTAGGTTAGATGATCTACTCTCTATCCAGTCATCCTTCATATTTAGACTCTCTTTCATTTTAGCTTTGTTTTTTAATTTGGTTGATGGTCTTGTGATGTGGGTGCTGACACAATTGGAGGAAATTTCAGTCGAGTCCTACCGTAATAGTTATTACTACAGGTAGCATCTATTGAAGGGGTAGATACTGCACATGTTTGTTAGAGACTTGCAAATTTAGTTAGTATTTCTATTCCCTTTTGTTCCTTCCCTTTGCAAAGGAGAATTCAAAAGTTGTGCAAAAGACATTAAATGTCAATGTCTTGCATTCTTATTCATATTAAAGGAATTTAAGCAGCAAACTTTTTTGCCCTTATTGCCAACTTAAATATTCTCATAGTTTTCATAGGGATATGATTGGTTTCATCATATCTAATAGTTCTAAAATTCAATTCTTCATATCTTTTAGAAATACTTGTTGACTGAACAAATGGGATCCCTCTCGTTGCATGAAGAAAATAACACCTTTATTATTGGAATCATAATTCCTAGCTGTTGTTTTATAGGTCATATGTACTGCAGTATCATTACTAGCTTGTGTGCCTTTGGGCGAGCTCTTCTTTTTCCATATGATATTGATAAAAAAGGTTAGTCCAAAAAGCTTAACTCCAATTAGGAATGAATTTGTCATAAACCAGTTGAATCTTTTCCTATCATATGCCAGGGAATTACAACGTACGAGTATGTTGTTGCCATGAGAGCTACGAGTGAAGCACCTCCAGCATCTGCAGATGAGGAAGAATAAACTGCTCTTTATTCACCAAGTAATTCTGACACAACTGGTTTAAGTGGTGGAAGCACTAAAGGCGTAGGCCTTCAGCATAAAGTTGCATGGTGCACTCCTCCAAGGATATTTGTTGACCTGCAGGTAGGCCTCGACAGTTCAGTTTTCCTTCCATATTGAACAAAAGAATGGATCAATAAAATTTGAAAAATACCAATATCTTATTCTTAGCTACTCAGACTTAGGAGATTGTGCATGGAAATTGTACAAATGATTTGGTATAAACAAGAGTAGCCATCTGATTAATGTTGTTTGATTTTTATATCTTGTGACAATCTGAATTTCAAAATAAGTCAGAAATTGGACTAGACGTTTTTCTGATCTCCATATATGAATATTCCTTCCATGGATAGATTTCTTACTTTTTGATTTCAACAGGATGAAGACAAACCTGGTATGGTACCTTCAGCAGTGGGTATGTTGAAAGAGCAAACAAGTCCAAGAAGGCTGTTAATATCAGTGCTTGGAAACTTGCCAAATTGGATTCCAGCAAGGCGATGAGGGCTGCAGCCAAAGCCAGGGCATCCTCTTCGGTCCTTCGACCCATTGAGGCTCGTCTGATGTGGACCTCAGCTCCAGCGATGCCAGTGTCACAAGTAGTATGAGCGTGGAATATGGTGCAACCAAAGAATCAAGGGGTGAGCTGAAGTTTTCTCCTCTAAGGAAGTCCTACCCACAGACTAACAAGGAGGATGATGAGACCGGTACACAAACTGGAAGCAGCTTAAGCAGTCCAGTTCACGTTCACAAACCTGTTGCACTTAGTTCGATGCAGCGTTCTCTTCTGGAACGGCCTCCACCGATCCTCCCAATGGGCCTTTGCCAACTTCCCTACTGACTAACCCAAGCATCCAAGTGCCTCTGTCTCAGTGATGCCTCCACTGCCACCACCAGGGAGATTAATGTACACGGGGCAGTCAATATTCTTCGGTGGGTCCCTTCTAAATGCTCCAGTTAGAGATATGCGGGGCAATGATAATGCTGCTGAATTGAGACCAGATGCTGAAAGGGAATCTCATGTACATGGAGAGAGAAGTCAAGCAGCAAACTCATTCCCTGTTTTTGTTCCTGGAACATTTCATCAGAACCCTCCCTCTAAGCACAAGTGAATTATTGCCTATATTTTTTCTGATTTCACCATTTTGGAACTGTTTAAATAGTGACAATGACTCTTCTTCTGAGAAGATGCTTCAACGGCGTAATTTTAGAGGCACTTGAGGATGACAATTGAATCATGACTGCTGTTTAAATGAATGATGCAAAATGTTCTAGGGTTTCAAACCTGCAAGGCAACCTGCTGCTCCAGTTGACAAAATATGACCATAAGAGTGATCATCTGATTCAAATATCCCAATTCTTCCATGGTGGTGTTTGAATCTTTGCTGATTAGTTCTTCCTGTCTGCAAAACACGTCGACCTCCTACGAAGGATGATTATCATATATATTTTCTTTGGTGCAAATAATTTTAAGCTGTTGTATATGTTGTTCTGTACGTTCACTTGAGGATCATATTTGGTGTAAAAATTTGTATGCTGTATACACATTCATTTTAGGATCATATTTAGCTCTGATCCATCAAGTAGATAGCCCTTTTTATTTTCATTATATTTGAAGTTCTAAGGATTTCAACTTGTTTTTAAGCTTCGTTGTGGGTTGGTGGACATGGAAGGGATTCCTTTTTCCAAGATTTTGGTGTCCAAAAAAATATTTGTTCTGCAACAAGGAGTCAGGACTCTTGTTTTGTGACTTCAAAAAGATGAGGGAACATGCTCTCATTTTTTTTACTCAGAAGAATTGATGTCCACTGGGAGGCTACTTCATTTCTAGAGAGTGATCACTAAATGATCAAAGTGTTAGTGTGTGCCCTATATCCAATCGGATTAGATCTAGTTTATACATATTTTTTTATGAATGCAAATTAAATTTATTGGTTTCTTTATCTATTCAGGTATAATATATATATATATACATACATATATTAGATGTATTTTACTTATGAGATAAAGTCCAAAAGAATGTAAACTGTGCATATGAAATTTGTAATAGAGATTATAAATTGTGAGATTCAAAATTGCACATTATGGTTCGATTATTTAAATTTTTCTAGTCGATGCATAGATAGGACTGGACATTGTCGAATGCTGATAAAACTAGCATACATTGCATATCTTTACCCTTATGGTGAGCACTGATTTCGCAAGCTGAAGTATTGGGATACTTGGATAGGTGTGTGGATGTTCGTTATTGTAATGATGCATTGGATGACCCGCACAGAAATTCCATATGGATATGTTATACAGTGTCTCTAATGACGGTGGTGCGAGTGATCCTTTGACTTGAGATCTTCATTGCACCTCATATATGGAATGTCATGCTTTGATGATATACAAACGTCGCTCTAGCCACGGATGACAAATATGATATCGGTTGGGTATAACATAAAGCATATGAAGGTGGTATTTGATCAAGATAGGATTTATCTTCCTTGATAGAAAGGGTTAAATCCCATGGCCATTTGATGGATTAAATTGACTGTTAAATCCTTGCAAGATTGAGTTGGAATTCAAATGGTTTCGAAGTTCTAATTCATGTGAGTCAATTTTTCTGAGATCAAGTAAATAAAGATCAATTATATGATTGACACATTCCATACCACTGATTGATCTGGGATATGTGACGAAGGGATTGAATCATACGTTAACCGTTCATGGACAGGTGTTGATGACCACGTCAATAAAACCCTTAACACTTGAGTGGTCATGATGCTTTGCTAGAGGCCGCTCATGATCTATAATCATGAATTCTTGACTTAATCAAAGAGTTGATTTGGTTAAAGAATTGACTTGGACATGGTGTTGATCAAGTCATCCCTAGGGTCAATATTAGGGACATGATTATTACCAATGTATTAAGGGACCTAATGGGTCACACGCATTAAGGAGATTTTTGGATGAAGTTAAAATGAAAGTTAAGTTGGACTTAATTCAGATTAGATGACCAATTAATTATGATGGGTTTGACACAATCTTAATGAGAGAACATAAATTGATGAATAGGATTCATCATAGAGGAAGAATTTTGTGTTCAAGGGAGATACCTTTTGTACATGTGATATATATATATATATATAATTCATTAATTAGATACTCAATTAGGCTTGATTCATGTGATGGATGGCTTAGATTAATTGAGATTAATAATATGGTATTTAATTTGGTCCATATGATGGCATGATTTGATTCATGGAAACTCAATTGAGCCGAGGATTGAGATCGAGCCACATGGAAGATAGATCTATGCTCATATGATGGACATGACAAATCTCTACATCATGGAGGAGGAAACACCTATGATTTGGGGTCATCATGAAGCCAAATCCAAGGTTGCGATGTTGGTTTCATGGGATAACCAATTTTTATTTTTTAGGGATGTGGTTTAGTGGTTGTAATCCTAACATTATCATTATCATTATCATGATAACAAATATCCTAAATTTGTTAGGAAATTTATTATAACAAATATCTTAAATTTGTTAGGATAATTTTTCAACTTGATATGGTTGGTTAGGTGGTTTGAAACAAAATTCCTAACCTTATAAAAAAGTGTTCGCCCAGATGGCAACCCAAGAGGGGGGGTGAATTGGGTTGTTAAAAATTTAAGTCTTTTTAACTTTAGTTGATTAGTTAGCAAAATGTGCAAGTGAGAGGCTAACTTTAATCAATACACAAGCAAATAATAAAGAGAGATAGAGAGAGAAAATATAGCACGGCAAACACAAGATAATTTTATAGTGGTTCGGTGCAACCAACACCTACGTCCACTCCCAAGATTCACTTGGGTCCACACTATAATCTCTCGATTACAGCCGAGTTGTTTTCCAAGTTCACAACTCAAACTTGTTGTTTTCCCGGGATCACAACGAACCCAGCCGGTTTTACACGGGCTCACCAGCACAAAACCCTACACGTTGTTTTTCACGGGCTCACAACTAACCCAACACAAGCACTCCGGCTTGCAACGAGGTATAATAACCTCCACTGATTCAATCCACTGATTGAATCAGCAAAAAAAAATAACAGAGTTTAAATATAGAAACGCTCCCCTTGAGCAAATATACAAATAAAGTATAAAAAGGGTTAGAAAAGCCTGATAAGATTGCAGATGGTTGTGGCTTTGGCTTTCTTCCTTCTCCTCTTTAACTCCTCTTGAAGTATTGAATCAGGCCTCAGCAAGATTCTTGACCGTTTGAAAACTTTGGAGTTGAGATGAAGCTTTTTCTCCTTTTGTTGAATGTTGAAAATCCTTCGATTTGATCTTTGAAAAGCTTTTGGATTTTCTTTTGACTCTTGTGGATTGATGATCTGGAGCAGACGAAACTTCCTCTTTGATTTCACTCCTTTTGAATCACTCTATTTTGAACTAGAAGATTTTTCCAATAAAGCTCTGTTTTTCCCTCTTTCTTCTTTTTCTTTGTTCTCTTTTCTCTTTGATTTGAAAAGAGCTCCTCTATTTATAGATTCTGCAAAATATATCCGTTAGAACAAAGAAAAATAGCCGTTATTTGAAAATCTTACCGTTGGAGCTGATGTGCATCGTGAAAAATCGCGTCCAGATTTGGAGTCGGCTCGAGCTTTGTGGGAGTCGGCTCGAACAGTCGATTCCAGAAACACCTAACTTTCAGGGTCGACTCGAGATATGCGGGGAGTCGACTCGAGAAGTGCTCAAAAATGAGCCTTTCTGCCGTCTGAGTCGAGTCGGCTCGCACAGTCCATGAGTCGGCTCGCGAAGGTTCAGGGGTCGACTCTTGAAAACTCAAGTGTCGACTCAGGACAACATTGAAAAACAGACATTTGGGGAGTCGACTCGGAAACCCTTGAGTCGGCTCGGGAGCGATACAAAAATCAGAAAAATGTTCTGATAGACTTTAAAACTCGTCCCAAATAAATTTAAATATAAATGTGACTTGAATATTAATATGATTAATCATTCAAGACATGTTTTAAGAAATCATTGATTGAAATATAAGTAAAAATTCTTTTTGAAATTCAATATAAGTTTGAAACTTCTTTTTAATTGATTCAAGAACTCATTGAATTAAACATTTAGAGTATTTTTCATTTTAAATAACTCATGGTATTTGATAAATAATTCATTGTTTCTATTAAAATATTCATGGCTTTTGGAAATCATCAAAATCAATAGAGTTGGGGCAATTATGTTTCAATAATTTCTCAACAATCTCCCCCTTTTTGATGATGACAAAAACATTGAGTATATGCATTATAAAATTAAAAATTTATGATACCAAAATCAACTTTTGTGTTCATGGAAAGGCTCCCCCTCAATGAGGTAGCTCCCCCTATGAACCTCAATTTTATAATTCATTCAAAATTTTTCAAATTCAAAAACTTAAGCAAATAAACCTTTTTCTTATTTAATTCTCTCCCCCTTATTTAATTAGGGCAATTAAAAGCATATAAGGTTTAAACAAATCTCTTCCTCTTAAATATGATGATGCATATACGATTAAATCATATAAATCTCTCCCCCTTTTTTGTAATCAACAAAAAGGTTGAGATGCATCAGAGCATCAACTTGATTAAATTCATTCGAATTCATTCAGCATCTAAGTTATCAATTGAGTATTGAGATATTCAAAATTATATCAAATTAAACATAAGCATTCAAGGATATTCAAAGGTACTCATAATTGAAATGAACATAACTTTTCTCATTACTTCAAAAGTATCAAATTACATCAAAATGTAACACAATCTTAAATTCATCAAAGTTCAAATACAGTCATATTAAAGCAAAACTTCCTAGATACAATCTAGTAAGGAAATCTAGAAATACAAACTATGATAAGTATCAAAATCATTTGACACGCTTGAAAACTATACTCTTTAAGTGTCCAATCATTTCCATGATATCATCCTTTTGTGATTTGTTAAAGTCATTCATAGTTACTTGTATCTGATCAACTGCAGCATCAATATCTCTTCTTAACTGATTAGTTCTATCAAGATACACATTGGATCCATCAGCTATCCCTTGAAGTCTTTCAAATATCTTCTTAAGCTCAGCATTGAGTGAATCCACATGGGTACCAACAGAAAATGAAAGTAAGTCAAGTCTTGAATGATGTCTTCCTTTAATTCTCTAATATCTTCTCTCAATTGACCAATTTCATCTTTCCTTTGATTATCAAATTCTGCAAACATAGCTCTAAGTTGACATAACTGCTCATCTGAAAATCTCACAGAAGAAGATGAAGTCTGAGGTGGAGGAGAATAATGCATGCTAGGTCCTGCCTCAGACGGTCCAGCAACAGAAGGTCCAACCTCGACCTCAGCTCTAATGTCTTCAACTCTGTCCTCCTCAGCTCTAACATCTTCTTGACCTTTTCTTATCCAACTACCATTAACTTTCTTGAAGCCCATGCGGTGAATAGTGGCCAATGAATAGTAGTCAGTATGTCTCAAATTTCTCCTGGGCTCACTATCACTAATTTCAATTCCTTGGCTTCTGAATAATTGTGTCAAGATCATGCCGTAGGGAAGACAGGATTTCCTCTTACTCCCACAATCAGCTATATACCATAATATCATAATGGGTAAGTTGATTGGCTTGCCTGAAACTACAGCATCCATAACAAAGATATCCCTCTCAGACACGTAGTCAAAACGGCCTGTCTTAGGGAAAAGAATCCTGCTGCAGATGTTATGAAGCAATCTCAAGTCCAGTGGCAGCTGATTGGCAAAACTTCTTCAAATCCCTCAAAATTTCTATTCAATAATCTTGTGAGGGCAGGTGACCTATCCTCTGGGTCAAAAGTGGAAGGTCCTGATAGGGGTAAGTCCAATAATTTAGAGAGAATGATGGCAGTGACATTCAAACCAACTCCTCTAACATGCTGACCAATCCATTGTCCCCTCTAGTCAAATTTTATAAAACTCTTTAACTAATGCTGGGTATGTAGGACAGTCTAAGGAGCATATCTTTTCAAATCCCATTTCCTTCAACTGTGACCCTACAAGCAATCCCTCTCTCTCAAACAAATCAAAGTCAAACTTCCTTCCTGTAGTAATGACTCTACTCGCAAGGTGATCTACCTGAGGAGTAGTGGCAGTAGGAGCAGGCGAGTCGTCCGAAGAGGAAGCAGGCGAAGAGTCCGGAGTCGGCTCGCGAACGGGTCGACGCACGGTCTTCTTCTTTTCATCCCGGCACCGCTACTACTAGCACCACGGGTTTTGGGGGCCATTGAATCAAAGTGGAATGATTGTTTAAGGATTTTGGAAGATTTTGGAAGGTTTGAAGGGTTTTGGAGGGTTTTGAAAATGATTTGGAATGATTAGAATCGATCGATGGGTCGGCTCGTGCCCTAATAAAGCGATTTGGGACCACGTCGAGTCGACTCGCGCAAAGCATAGAGTCGGCTCGGGTAAGTCACAGAGCGCAGACTCGATCTCGAGTCGACTCGCTCAGAGAAGGGGTCGACTCCTGAGTTTCAGCAGAAACTCGAGTCGACTCCGATACTCTCGAGTCGGCTCCGAAACCATTTCAGAGTAAAAAATCAAATTTTTCAGAGTGTCTGAAATGAACCCGGATTTGATCTTTGAGTATGATTAAAAATCATGGATTTTGATAGATCAAATTGATATGAGTTCTAGATAAAATTTCCTTAAGATTTTGAGAAATTGAAAGAACTCTAGATATATTTCCTTAGAGGTTTCAAAATCTATCCAAAAGGGTTACAAATTCCTAACTCTCCTCTAAGATAACAAAATCTTTCTTCGCTTAAAGGTTTTGTAAAGATGTCAGCTAGTTGTTCTTCAGTGTTTACATAATCTAAACAAATTTCATCATTAGCTACATGTTCCCTTATAAAATGATATCTAATTTCTATGTGTTTTGTCCTTGAGTGTTGAATCGGATTTTTAGTTAAATTGATTGCGCTAGTGTTATCACATCTTATGGGTGTTTTATCAAGTGTGATACCATAGTCTTCAAGTTGTCGCTTAATCCATAGGATTTGCGCACAGCAACTTCCAGCTGCTACATATTCAGCTTCAGTAGTTGATAATGCAACTGAATTTTGCTTTTTGCTAAACCATGTGATTAAGTTACTTCCTAAGAAATGGCATGCACCACTTGTGCTTTTTCTATCTAGTTTACATCCAGCATAATCAGAATCCGAATATGCAATTAGGTTTAAAGTTGAGTCTCTAGAATACCATAAACCTACATTTTTCGTTCCATTTAAGTATCTTAAAATTCTTTTAACAGCTATTAAATGTGATTCTTTAGGTTCAGATTGAAATCTAGCACATAAACATACTGAAAACATAATATCTGGTCTACTTGCTGTTAAATAAAGAAGGGATCCGATAATACCTCGATAATACTTTTGATCAACCTTCTTACCTTCTTCATCTTTGTCCAGCTTGCATGAAGGACTCATTGGAGTTCCGAGGGGTTTCATTGTTTCCATACCAAACTTTTTGAGTAGTTCTCTTGTGTATTTGGTTTGGTTGATAAAGATTCCCTCCTTGCATTGTTTGATTTGGAGTCCAAGGAAGAAGTTGAGTTCTCCCATCATGCTCATCTCGAATTCTCCCTGCATCAACTTTGCAAATTCTTGACAAAGAGAATCGTTAGTAGCACCAAAAATAATGTCATCTACGTATATTTGTACTACAAGCAAATCTTTATTTTTTCTTTTCAAAAATAGTGTTTTATCAACATTACCTCTTGTAAAATCATTTTCTATTAAGAATTTACTTAACCTATCATACCAAGCTCTAGGTGCTTGTTTCAAACCATATAAAGCTTTGTGCAATTTAAAAACGTGATTTGTAAATTCATGATCTTCAAAACCTGGTGGTTGTTCTACATACACCTCTTCATTTATAAATCCATTTAAAAATGCGCTTTTAACGTCCATTTGAAATAAGTTAAAATTCATGTGACATGCAAATGCAAGTAACAATCTAATGGCTTCCAATCTAGCTACAGGTGCAAAGGTTTCATCAAAATCAATACCTTCCTCTTGATTATATCCTTTTGCAACTAATCTAGCTTTGTTTCTAATTACTATGCCATTTTCATCTAATTTATTTCTAAAAACCCATTTTGATCCTATTACTGAATGATTTTTAGGTCTTTCAACTAGTGTCCAAACATTATTTCTAGTAAATTGATTTAGTTCTTCTTGCATTGCTATCATCCAATTATTATCTTTCTCGGCTTCTTCAATAGTTTTAGGTTCTATTTGAGAGACAAATGCAAGATGATTACTAATATTTCTCATAAATGATCTAGTTCTTATTCCTTGAGAAGGATCACCTATAATCAATTCCTTAGGATGACTATAAGCATATCTCCAATCTCTTGGAAGATCTATATCATTATGATCATTATTAACATCACCGACCTTATGTGAATCATCATCTTTAGCCTCTTGTTCATGATCAGAAGATACTTCAATATTAAGTTTTTCAAGATCTTTTTCAATTATGTTTGTATCTTCCTCATCATCAATCTTTTCAGATCCAGTTGCTAAAGATTCATCAAAAACTACATGTATGGATTCTTCTACTATTAAGGTTTTCTTGTTAAAGATTCTATATGCCTTACTAGTCGTTGAATAACCTAGAAAAATTCCTTCATCAGATTTAGCATCAAATTTTCCTAAGTTGTTTTTACCATTATTATGAATGAAACATTTACATCCAAATGCATGAAAGTATTTTATATTTGGTTTTCTTTCATTCCATAATTCATAAGGTGTTTTCTTTAATATTGGTCTTATTAATGCTCTATTTAAGATGTAACATGCTGTGTTAATTGCTTCCGCCCAAAAATACTTTGGTAAGTTGCTTTCGCATAGCATGGTACGGGCCATGTCTTCTAAGGTTCTATTTTTTCTTTCAACTACACCGTTTTGTTGTGGAGTCCTAGGGGCTGAAAAGTTATGATTAATTCCATTTTCAGAACAAAAACTTTCAAATAAGTGATTTTCAAATTCAGTTCCATGATCACTTCTTAGAGACACTATGGTAGTGTTTTTCTCATTTGTGACTTTCTTGAAGAATTTCAGAAATATCGAGAAAGTCTCATCTTTGTGAGCTAAAAACATCACCCAAGTGTACCTAGAGTAATCATCTACAATCACTAAACCATATTTCTTTCCTCCTAGACTTGTGGTTCTAGTTGGTCCGAAAAGATCCATGTGAAGTAGCTCTAGAGGCCTAGAAGTTGAAACAGTGTTTTTAGATTTGAAAGAACTTCTAGTTTGTTTTCCAAATTGACATGCATCACAGATTTTGTTATTTTCAAAATCTAACTTAGGTAAACCTTTAACTAAATCCATCTTAATTAGTTTTGAAATAAGGTGTGTGCTTGCATGACCTAATCTACGATGCCATAACCATCCAATATCATTTATGTTAGCATTGTCAGCAATTAGGCAATGACTACTTTCAGATAATTTGTCTAAGTCAACTAAGTACACATTGCCATGTCTATAACCAGTAAAAACAATGCTATCATTAATGGAATCAGATACTATGCAAATAGAAGATTTAAATGAAACATTAAAGTTCTTATCACATAGTTGGCTTATACTAATTAAATTGTGCTTTAAACCATCAACATAAAGTACATTATCAATAAATATAGATGGAGTTATGCGAACTTTACCAAGGCCCATAATTTGACCTTTACCGTTATCGCCAAACGTCACAACTCCACCTTTCTTTTCTTCTAGGGTGATGAATTCCTCTTTGTCACCCGTCATATGTCTTGAGCAGCCACTATCAAGATACCACTTTTTCTTTGATCTTTTGGCTACAAGACATTCCTGCAATATAATCAAACTTTATGTTTAGGTACCCAAGCTTTCTTGGGTCCTTCATGGTTAGTAGCAACAAAAATTGTTCCTTTCGGAACCCATATTTTCTTTGCTTTAACATTTAACTTGTTGTTATTATTTAATGTTTTGCATTCAAATGATTTATGACCTTTTTCATTGCATTTAAAACAAGTTATATTACTTTGATTGGCTTTTACAAAAATATTCTTTAAAGATTTTTGTTTCCTATACGTATTATAACCTAGGCCAGCTTTATCGAAAACAGCTTTTTGATTATCTAAAATCATGTTTAGTTTAGTTGAACTTAAGGTGAATTTCTCAACAATGTCTTTATATTTTATAACTTCTTTCTTTAATGAATCATTGTCTTTAACTTGCTGTTCTTTTTCTAAAGCTAAGGTTTCTAATTGATCTTTTAAATCTTTTGTTGAGTTTTTAGTTTCAGATTTCAACAAATCTATTTCTTGATTAAAATTATCTCTTTCTTTGCTAAGTTCTTCTTTTTCATTAGTTAAGTTCTTAACTTCTAAAGCTAATTCATTTTTACTTTTAGCTAAGCTAATATTGTCATTTTTCAAAAACTTATACTTCTTTTTCAAAGATTTAAAATCAATCATAAGTTCATTGAAAGCCTCAAACATTTCATCAAAAGTGAATTCATCATTTGAGTTTTCAGAACTTACCTCATTGTCGTTGTCGTCGTTGTTGGCCATGAAGCAGATATTGGCAACTTCCTTTTGTTCTTCTTCTTCCGACGAGGAAGATTCATCAGACCATGTTGCCATGTATGCTTTCTTCTTTTTCTTGTAGGCCTTTTTCAGCAAAGGACAATCATATCTAAAGTGCCCTGGCTTTTTACACTCATAACATACTAAGGGCTCTTTCTCTTTTTCTTTCTCCTTGTCCTTTTTCTTATCTTTTTCTCCATCAATTCTTGCTCCAAATTTCTTTTTATGGAAGGGCCTTTTTCTCATAAACTTTCTGAATTTTTTGGCCAAGAGAGCAGTTTCATCATCATCTTCATCATTACTTTCACTGCTGCTCTCTTCCATTTCTGCAGTTTTGAGGGCAAGTGTTTTCTTTCTTTTTGTTTCCTCCTCAACATGCTGCTTCATTGTCAGCTCGTGGGTCATTAGGGATCCTAGAAGCTCCTCTAAAGGTAATGCATTGAGGTCCTTTGCTTCTTGGATAGCAGTGACTTTCGCTTCCCACGATCTTGGTAGTGACCTAAGAATTTTGCGCACAAGGTCAGCATTAGAATAAATTCTACCAAGACTCTTTAAACCATTCACAATATCAGTGAATCTAGTGAACATGCATGTGATGGTTTCAGTTTGTTCCATTGTAAACAATTCATATTTATGAACCAAAATGTTTATTTTTGATTCCTTAACTTGGTTTGTTCCTTCATGTGTTATTTCCAACCTATCCCAAATTTCTTTTGCGGAATTACATGTTGAGATTCGGTTGAATTCATTAGAGTCTAAGGAACAATATAAAATGTTAATGGCTTTAGCATTTAATTGAGCCATTTTTCTATCATTATCATTCCAATCCCTTTCGGGCTTAGGAACAAGAATGCCTTCAACTAAGTGTGTGGGTGTACTAGGTCCATTAGTTATTACTCCCCACAATTCATAGTCAGAAGCTTGAATGAATATTCTCATTCTTGCTTTCCAATATGAATAGTTGGTTCCATTAAATAAAGGAGGTCGATTCGTAGAATGACCTTCAGCAAAACATGAACCACTTTGTGTTGCCATAAGGATCTTTAGCCCTTGATCGTGAGATCAAATTCTAAATGAGCACTTGCTCTGATACCAATTGTTGGCCCAGATGGCAACCCAAGAGGGGGGGGGGGGGGTGAATTGGGTTCTTAAAAATTTAAGTCTTTTTAACTTTAGTTGATTAGTTAGCAAAATGTGCAAGTGAGAGGCTAACTTTAATCAATACACAAGCAAATAATAAAGAGAGATAGAGAGAGAGAAAATATAGCACGGCAAACACAAGATAATTTTATAGTGGTTCGGTGCAACCAACACCTACGTCCACTCCCAAGATTCACTTGGGTCCACACTATAATCTCTTCGATTACAGCCGAGTTGTTTTCAAGTTCACAACTCAAACTTGTTGTTTTCACGGGCACAACGAACCCAGCCGGTTTTACTCGGGCTCACCAGCACAAAACCCTACACGTTGTTTTTCACGGGCTCACAACTAACCCAACACAAGCACTCCGGCTTGCAACGAGGTATAATAACCTCCACTGATTCAATCCACTTTGAATCAGTACCCAAGAAAATAACAGAGTTTAAATATAGAAACGCTCCCCTTGAGCAAATATACAAATAAAGTATAAAAAGGGTTAGAAAAGCCTGAGAAGATTGCAGATGGTTGTGGCTTTGGCTTTCTTCCTTCTCCTCTTTAACTCCTCTTGAAGTATTGAATCAGGCCTCAGCAAGATTCTTGACCGTTTGAAAACTTTGGAGTTGAGATGAAGCTTTTTCTCCTTTTGTTGAATGTTGAAAATCCTTCGATTTGATCTTTGAAAAGCTTTTGGATTTTCTTTTGACTCTTGTGGATTGATGATCTGGAGCAGACGAAACTTCCTCTTTGATTTCACTCCTTTTGAATCACTCTCTTTTGAACTAGAAGATTTTTCCAATAAAGCTCTGTTTTTCCTCTTTCTCTTCTTTTTCTTTGAAATAAATCTCTCTATGTTGCTCTCTTTGATTTGAAAAGAGTTTCTCTATTTATAGATTCTGCAAGAATATATCCGTTAGACAAAGAAAAATAGCCGTTATTTGAAAATCTTACCGTTGGAGATGATGTGGCATCCAAAAAAATCGCGTCCAGATTTCGTGGAGTCGGCTCGAGCTTTGTGGGAGTCGGCTCGCACAGTCGATTCCAGAAACACCTAACTTTCAGGGGTCAACTCGAGATATGTGGGGAGTCGACTCGAGAAGTGCTCAAAAATGAGCCTTTCTGCCGTCTAAGTCGAGTCGGCTCGCACAGTCATGAGTCGGCTCGCGAAGGTTCAGGGGTCGACTCTTGAAAACTCAAGTGTCGACTCAGGACAACATTGAAAAAAGATATTTGGGGAGTCGACTCGGAAACCCTTGAGTCGGCTCGGGAGCGATACAAAAATCAAAAAATATTCTGATAGATTTTAAAACTCGTCCCAAATAAACTTAAATATTAATGTGACTTGAATACATTAAATATGACATTAAGCATGAATTCAAGACATGTTTTAAGAAATCATTGATTGAAATATAATGTGTAAAAATTTCTTTTTGAAATCTTCAATATAGAGTTTGAAACTACTTTTTCAAATTGATTCAAACTCAGTGAATTTAAACATTTAGAGTCCATTGCTTTCATTTTGAATAAGCTCAAGGTTTTTGATAAGTAAACTCATTGTTTTCATTTAAAATATTCATGGCTTTTGGAAATCATCAAATCAATAGAGTTGGGGCAATTATGTTTCAATAATTTCTCAACAAAAAGGATTCGAAAGATACGCCTAACTCCCTTTTCTCTCTCTTGGATGCCTAACACCCACTTTCTCTCTTTAAAACGTTCTTTCTCTCTTTAGGACATCCCTCTCTCTCTTGATTGATCAAGATTTGATCTTGATCAAGAAATTTTCTTGATTTGGAAAATCAATTGCAAAAAAGAGATGCTAGCATCCATTGCAAGAAGGTTATCATCCAATCCTGAGAGGACATCATCCAAAGATCTTCGCGTGGATCACTGTTAGAGGTCAGACGTGTGGACAGCTAGTGGTAAATCGTTTACCGACTTTATCAGACTTCATTCCCAATAAAGAACACATGTTGATCTATTATTTAATCATGTGTTATTTCTTGTTAACTGAATCTGTTTCCTGAGAATCTTGAGCTTTGGGAATTAAATTCGTATTTATATTTATTTTTCACTGCATGATATATAAATTTCATTCATATAAAATATGTAATTTTCATCACAAAGATCATCTAATGAGAGTTAGAAGCCTATGGCGGAAATATTATCTAATGAAGATGGATGTGGTTCTGCAAAAGAGTGTATAAGAGGAGGTAGATGTGCAGATATGGATCACTAAGATCGAATTGTGAAGTGTAAATTCATATTGAATTTATTTATATTGTGTGGACCCATTCGTCAACCTAATTGTAGTTTTGTTTTTTGGTTATATACATTAAACAGTGAAAAAGGGGAAAAATAGAGTGGAGAAGAAAGGATTCGGGTTGGACATTAAAATAAAATCAGAAAGAGAGAAGAAATTAACGTGGAGACAAAAATGAAAAGAAAATGCGAAACCTGCTTTTCACCGCACTTTGCTTGTTCCATTTAGACAATAACTATCAATTTTTTGTTTATCCGAACCCAACCATGGCTAACCCACTACCCTTTGATTAGTGTGCCTTTATTAGAGGCCTAGGTTTAAAAGTTTGCTATTTTATAATGTTAGCTGTATGCGAATGGTACCATAAATAAAGAAAATTCAAAGGCATAAGCAGCTAGTACAACGATTGAAAGTATTGGATGGTCCTTTTTTGGATGATTAGTTTGAAGTTCGATTTTCTAAAAAAATATAAAAATATACTCTAATAGAACCCTTAAAAGTTTGTTCAATGCAAAAATACTCATCAACCATGTGTTCTAGACCAAAAGCAACCAATTTATAATTGCATTGCACTCAAAGAAAACTATGCTTTCAGTCCAATGCAATCAAAGAAAGCTATACTTTCAATCATTATTTTTGGTGCTACTAACGATTCTCTTTGTCAAGAATTTGCAAAGTTGATGCAGGGAGAATTCGAGATGAGCATGATGGGAGAACTCAACTTCTTCCTTGGACTCCAGATCAAACAAAGCAAAGAGGGAATCTTTATCAACCAAACCAAATACACAAGAGAACTACTCAAAAAGTTTGGTATGGAAACAATGAAACCCCTCGGAACTCCAATGAGTCCTTCATGCAAGCTGGACAAAGATGAAGAAGGTAAAAAGGTTGATCAAAAGTATTATCGAGGTATAATCGGATCCCTTCTTTATTTAACAGCAAGTAGACCAGATATCATGTTTTCAGTATGTTTATGTGCTAGATTTCAATCTGAACCTAAAGAATCACATTTAATAGCTGTTAAAAGAATTTTAAGATATCTAAATGGAACTAAAAATGTAGGTTTATGGTATTCTAGAGATTCCACATTAAACCTAATTGCATATTCAGATTCTGATTATGCTGGATGTAAATTGGATAGAAAGAGCACAAGTGGTGCATGCCAATTCTTAGGTAGTAACTTAATCACATGGTTTAGCAAAAAGCAAAATTCAGTTGCATTATCAACTACTGAAGCTGAATATGTAGCAGCTGGAAGTTGCTGTGCGCAAATCCTATGGATTAAGCGACAACTTGAAGACTATGGTATCACACTTAATAAAACACCCATAAGATGTGATAACACTAGCGCAATCAACTTAACTAAAAATCCAATTCAACACTCAAGAACAAAACACATAGAAATTAGATATCATTTTATAAGGGAACATGTAGCTAATGATGAAATTTGTTTAGATTATGTAAACACTGAAGAACAATTAGCTGACATATTCACTAAACCTTTAAATGAAGAAAGATTTTGTTATCTTAGAGGAGAATTAGGAATTTGTAATCCTTTTGAATAAATTTTGAAACCTCTAAGGAAATATATCTAGAATTCTTTCAAATTCTAAAATCTTAAGGAAATTTTATCTAGAACTCATATCAATTTGATCTCTCAAAGTCCATGATTTTTAATCATACTCAAAGATCAAATTTGGACTTAATTCGGATTCTCTGAATCTCAATCTAATTTTTCTCTGAATTTGTCCGGGAGCCGACTCGAGAGTTTCGGAGTCGACTCGAGTTTCTGCTGAAACTCAGGAGTCGACCCCTCCTCTGAGCGAGTCGACTCGAGATCGTGTCCGTGCTCTGTGACTAGTCGCGAGCCGACTCCACACTTTGCGCGAGTCGACTCGACGTGGTCCCAGTCGATTTATTTAGGGCACGAGTCGACCCGACGGACATTTCATTCTTCCAAAATCTTCCAAATCCTCTCCAAAACTTTCCCAAAACCCTCCAAACCTCAATTAACCTCTGATTAAACAATCCTTCAAGATCAATGGCACCCAAAACCCGAGGAGCAAGCTCGAGTGGCGCCGGTGTGAAGAGAAAAAGGACCGTCCGACGACCCGTCCGCGAGCCGTCTACGGATTCTTCTTCTACACCTTCGGCTAGTGATCCTCCAGCTCCAGCTCCAGCTCCTACCCCTCAGGTAGATCTTCTAGCCAGTAGGATTGTAACCACAGGAAGGAAAGTGGATTTCGAATTGTTTGAGAATGAAGGATTCATCATTGGTAGGCAACTAATCGAGATGGGATTTGAGTATATTTGTTCATTGGATTGTCCAACCTATCCTGCTTTGGTCAAAGAGTTTTACAAGAATTGTCTAGAGGAGATGATGGCTTGTAAGCAAGGTTAGAGGCATTGGTTTGAACATTACATCCTCCATTCTTTCTAGACTATTGAAGTTACCCTTGTCTGGACCTCTACATTTGCCCCTGAAGATAGGTCTCCAGCTCTCACTCGACTTTTGAACCGAAACTTTGAGGGATTTGAGGAAGTCTTTGCTAGTCAACTACCATTGGAATTAAGGCTTCTCCACAATATTTGCAGCAGGATTTATTTCCCAAGACAGGCCGATTTGACTATGTTTCTGAACGAGATATTTTTGTCATGGATGCAGTTGTATCTGGGAAACCCATCAATCTACCTAGGATGATGATTTGGTATATTGCAGACTGTAGCGGGAAGAAGAAATCGAGCTTACCCTATGGCATGGTTTTGACTAAATTATTTCTTAGCCAAGGGATTGTGTTCAGTGATTGTGAGCCAAAGAAGGAGTTAAGACATACAGATTATTATACTTTGGCTACAATTCATCGCATGGGGTTTATTAAGAAAAATGGAAGTTGGGAGAGAAAGACTGTTACTGAGGATAGAGACTTAGATGCAGAGGCACCCAGACCTTCCTTGAGACATTCATCTCCGGAGCCTCCTCAGTGTTCATCTATTCCAGATTCTGTTCCAGCTCCTACTTCAGATCCTACCCCTGCTCCTACTATTGCTCCTGCACAGTCTTCCACAGTTTCATCTGCTAGTTTTTCTGATACTCAGTTAGATCAACTTCGATCTTTATTCAAGTCTGAGTTAAGTGATCAAGAAAAGAGATTGAAAGAAGAATTTAATGATAAGTATATGAACTTAAAAGAAGCATTATATTCTCTCAGTGATCGAGTTGCATTGATTGAGTCCACTCTCAGTTCATCTACCGGTTCCTTAAGTGAAAATTTAAAGAATATCTTTGGAGAGCTTAAGGACATCTGCGGTGACTCGGAGACATACTCCCAATGCAACGCAGAGCTTCAAGAAAAATCACTTCTGCTTGTACTTTTGTTGATGAAAAACTTAAAGACTATGTAAGACTTCAATGCGAAGGGATGAAGCAAATTGTAGATCATTTGAATAGAATCACTAGAAGAAATTTTTAAGTTTTCATGTAATCTTTTTTTGATGTAATCAAATTTACTTTCAATGCAATGTACAAGTTTACATTTCCATGTACTTTCATTTTGAAGTAATGAGAATGTTGATGCTTCACTTTTGTCTATTTCAATTGTGAGTACCCTTGAATATCTTTGAATGCTTATGTTTAATTGATATAATTTTGAATATCTCAATACTCAATTGATAACTTAGATGCTGAATGAATTCGAATGAGTTTAATCAATTTGATGCTCTGATGCATCTCAACCTTTTTGTTGATTACAAAAAAGGGGGAGAGATTTATATGAATTAATCGTATATGCCTAATTAAATAAGGGGGAGAATTAAATAAGAAAAAGAAAATATGTTTCATATAAGAGATAAATTGAATTTCATAAAGGAATTGCTTAAGTTTTTGATTTTGAAAAATTTTGAATGATTTATAAGATTAAGGTTCATAGGGGGAGCTACCTCATTGAGGGGGAGCCTTTCCATGAACACAAAAGTTGATTTTGGAATCACAAATTTTTCAATTTTATAATGCATATACTCAATGTTTTTGTCATCATCAAAAAGGGGGAGATTGTTGAGAAATTATTGAAACATAATTGCCCCAACTTTATTGATTTTGATGATTTCCAAAAGCCATGAGTATCTTAAAGAAAACAATGTGTTTATTTATCAAAAACCTTGAGCTTATTCAAATTGAAAGGAATGAACTATCAATGGTCATATTAAATGAGTTTTGAATTAGAAAAAGAAGTTTCAAGTTGTATGCTCAAAAGGATTTCAAAAAGGAATTTTACATTATATTTCAATCGATGAATTCTTGAAACATGTCTTGAATCCATGATAAACGTCATATTTAATGTATTCAAGTCAAATTTATATTTTAAATTTAATTGGGACAAGTTTTAAAGTCAATCAGAACATTTTTCTGATTTTTGTATCGGTCCCGAGCCGACTCAAGGGTTTCCGAGTCGACTCCCCAAATTGCCTGAGTTTCTCGAGTCGACCCTTGGTTTTCAAGAGTCGACCCCTGAATTCTTGCGAGCCGACTCCTGTCTGTGCGAGCCGACTCCGCTCAAACAACAGAACCCATGTTTTTTGAGCACTTCTCGAGTCGACTCCCCGTTTCCTCGAGTCGACTCCCGACTTTCAGGAGCCGACACTTGTGTTTTCGCGAGTCGACCCCTCAATGGTTAAAATGTTTCTATTTTTGGTAATCGACTCGAGCCGACTCCCTCAAAGCTCGAGTCGACTCCGCGAATTCTGGGCGCGATTTTTAACGATGACACATCAGCCCCAACGGTAAGATTTTTGAATAACGGCTATTTTTCCTTGTCTCTAACGGATATATTTTTGCAGATTCTATAAATAGAGGAGTTCTTTTCAAATCAAACAACCCAGAGAAAATCAAAAAGAGAGAAAAGAATATCATTTGAAAAGAGGGAAAAACAGAGCATATTGGAAAAATCTTTTAGCTCAAAGAAGAGTGTTTCAAAAGGAGTGAAATCCAAGTGAAAGTTTCGTCTACTCCTTCTCATCATCCACAAGAGCCAAAAGAAAATCCAAGCGTTTCAAAGGTCAAATCGGCGGATTTTCAAAAGAGAAAAAAGCTTCATCTCAACTCCAAAGACTTCAACGGTCAAGAATCTAGCTGAGGCGTGATTCAACACTTCTAGAGGAGTTGAAGAGAAGAAGGGAGAAAGCCCAAGCATCTACCATCTGCAAATACAATCAGGCTTTTCTAACCTTTATTATTTTGTACTTCATTTGTATATTTGCTCAAGGGGAGCACTTATTGTTCAAACACTATCATTATTATTTGTTTGCTGATTCAATCAGTGGATTGAATTAGTGGAGGTTGGTATACCTCGTTACAAGCCGGAGTGCTTGTGTTGGGTTAGTTGTGAGCCCTAGAAAAACAACGTGTAGGGTTTTGTGCTGGTAAGCCCGAGTTAAAACCAGCTGGGTTCGTTGTGCACCCGGTAAAACAACAAGTTTGAGTTGTGAGCTTGGAAAACAACTCGGCTGTAATCTAGAGAGATTATAGTGTGGACCCAAGTGAATCTTGGGAGTGGACGTAGGTGCTGGTTGCGCCGAACCACTATAAAATTCTTGTGTTTGCCGTGTATTATTTTCTCTATCTCTATCTCTCTTTATTAACTGCTTGTTCATTGCTTATTAGTTAATCTCACTTGCACATCTTGCTAACTAATCAATTAAAGTTAAAAAGTCTTAAATTTTTAAGAACCCAATTCACCCCCCCCTCTTGGGTTGCCATCTGGGCCAACAAATCATCATAACATACTTGGTTTCACTCTTGAATACTTCAAGCTAACATCATTAAGGTAATAACTCAGACATCTTTCATAATTATCATAATTAACTGATTCAATTCCTTTGAATATCTCAAAGTGACCTAACTGATCTAACTCAGATGGGATACATGGCTTATAAGGTCTATAGAGATTGAAGATGCGCTTACCACCCAAAAGATACATTTAGAAAATTATAGTAATCTTTTTTTGATTTGAAAGTGATATTAGATGTATCCTCAACCATCTTCCATAATTGATCAAAAATAAAATCATCTCCCTTCTCTTTCCTTGAAAAGATTCAAGCCACTTATGGCTGATTAACAATTTATCCATTCTGGGTAAAAATACCTACCTAGAACTACGAAGAGAGGCATGGTAAGCAGGCATGATATTAGTGATCTATCATCTTGATTCAGGAATCTATTAATAGATGCAAATCCTCATGAAATTCTTTATTAATGAAATTTATCTTATTCTTATCACTGCTAAGAATCTTTCACTTGCTACCTTTAAAACATTTGAATATTCATAACCAAAATCAATCCCAATGGTTCGCAGGGTCTACATGAACCTTAATCGCCTCAAAACTTAAGATCTTATATTTTCCTAAATAATCCATTGCAACACTACGTAGTCAACCATTTCAATAATATCAGTATCAATCATCTTCATAACCAACAAATTAGCCTTGAAGATGCAATTTTAATAGTGTAAGTCCTCTTAGTAAAATCCACTACATATATATCCGCATTCAAATTCAGATTTAATAATTCAAAATTCAAACATCTACTAAATCAAAATATAAAAATGTCACATTGTCATCAATTGCAACTTCCAACTGTTGTATATTAAATTAAAGTCTTATGTACCCATGTTCTCTAAGGTCTAAAACCGTTGTTGGCTATTCCCAACCAAGCCCACGTAGCCAGAGCCTCCAGGAGTCACTTGGTCTCTCGGCTAGCCAGGGTCACTAAACCAGAAGCCCTCATCACATCACTAACTTCTTGTATGACATGGTATTATTAATTTCTGCCAAGGCTAAAGTCCAGTCAACATCTTTATAGACTTCTAAATTTTAGGCTCTCAAAATGCATTTACTTAAAATCATCTTAGAGTTATTATCCTTCCAATGTCATTCTACTACTTTGTCTAGTGTCATCATATGTTTGTCCCTAAGGTCAAACCAGGCTCTGATACCACTAAAGCTGTCACGCCCCAGTCCCAAAATTTGAGCTAGGATGACAACCCGCCGCATGCCAGGCATGCAAGGCGCCTCGAACTTTATCACATAAATCAATATAAAGCAAAATTCACATCCATGATTTATTACAAACCATAATTATCAGTCTTGGACTGCCTGCCCTACACATAAGCAAATCTGAACTAAATCAATATAATGAAACTAAGTCTATTTAATAGAAGCTCATTCTATCCCAATTATCCTTCTTCATTCCCGAGGCTCTGAAAAACATTATGAGAATTCTATGAGCTCACACTCAATAAGTAAGCCTAATATAATTTTAAAATTTCATTTATCATGCTATCAACAGGTTCATGTCATCAGATCAATTAATTTGAAACTTAATTCAATAAAAATTACTAGAATTTATGCGATGTAAACAAAACATTATTTATACTATCATTATGTTTCTTTATGTGTCTCACGGCCCTACAACACACATCTTGTATATCACTCTTAAATATCCCCTAAGAGGAAAGGTCCTGGTACCAGTATTCTGTCATCTGTCATGTGATAATCTGTCATGTGAGAATCTGTCATGTGATAATTTGTCATATGAGAATCTGTCATGTGATATCTGTCATGTGAGAACCTGTCATGTGATAATCTGTCGTGTGAGAACCGCGGCGACACATAAAGTTTTTCTGTCATTATCATAATTACATATTATCATAGTAACAACATGATTTTGCAAA
Source organism: Calamus simplicifolius (assembly GCA_900491605.1). Lineage (NCBI taxonomy): Eukaryota > Viridiplantae > Streptophyta > Magnoliopsida > Arecales > Arecaceae > Calamus > Calamus simplicifolius. Next base: position 524,954 of record UESW01003948.1, on the reverse strand, counting down.
AATTATCATAATTACATTTAACCGTAAGTTCACAGTTTATAAATTAAATAATTTATAAAATTATAATACTTGACTTACTTACCTCAGTACGCAAATTTCAATTGATAACTCAGCTAATTGGACACTTGGGAACCTACAGTATCATTTTTTATTATTAAATTTCTAAAATTTGAATTATAAAATAATTCTTAAACTCTACCCAAACCACTTCACGGGCCCAACTTTGGGTTCGATTATCTCTCAATGTATACACCCAAATAGGGAAACAACATTATTCCCAGAAACTAGAATCAATCCTGATTCGGGCCATATAATTATTTTGCCAATCTTGGCCTATTATAGGGCCCAACGCCCTACCCAAAAGGGCTCCAGAAACGGCCTAACAGGGCCCAAAGATTGGATGGCCCAAACAGCCCAAAAATTCCTATCACCCAGCTCCTCTTGCCGTGAGCCTTTTTTGGAAACCTCCTCACGTTCCACATGTAACGGCTGGAATTAATTTTCTAAAACCCCTCCACTCTCACGTACCTCTTCCGTGGAATTTCCACCCGCTTCTTCTCTCTAACTTTTCCAGGTAATAATATCAACCTCCAGCTCTCGTTGCAAACGTTGAAGGCAAAGATACTACTGTTATTGTGTGAGTCAATGGACCACACCATTGGCCGACACCACAGCATTGCAGCTGAGTAGCGTACATGGAGGCAGCTGGATGTCGTTCGATCGTCTGTAGGAACTCCTCAACGGCTCCGATCGTACCTTCTCGTTCTCCTCCTACTCGCCCGAGGTGGAGACTAGAAGACGCATTCAATCCTTCGTTGGATGCCTTCGTTGGATTGATTTCATTCCTTTCCCGTATACCTCTGCCCTTTAATTTATAGGTGCAGCCACCGCCTTATCCAAAGCTTCTCCCATCCTTATCCATATCCCATGCACCGCCTCAAATAACCCATCGCCCAATCTCTTCCAAAGCTTATCCCTTGATGGCCATTTGAATAGGCTGATGAAGGGATTAAATTGCAGCTGAAATTGATGCCTCAATCTTCATCCAAAAGTCCAACGGTGATTTTAGATAATGGCTAAGTAACACCCCCAAAATCTATCCATATCTTGTGTTAGTTGTTTTAGGATAATGACTGATTTATCCCTTCAAAACTGCTGGCTGGAAGGGATGCAGACTCCTCAAATCAAGGGATTTGGGACCCAATTAGTTACGAGGTATTTGAAAATACAATCGTTAGGCGTTATCTATTCCAGGAATATCGCGATTAAGTTTTGCGATCAGGTAATCACATCTCGGGGGTTTGAAATTCAAACACCTCGCACAACTCCGATCTTGCGATCAACTCTCACGAGCAGTTAACGAAATCCGGAGGATTACAAAGGGTTTGGGTATGGCTTCAAGAAGCAGAGAACCTTTAGCGCCTTATTGAGGCGCAGTGCGTTGTAACAGCCTTGCGGCAGCTCTAGCATACAATGGATATCTGCAATTAGTACCATAATAAGAACAATGTCAGACTTCTTTCTGGCATTCTTGTCCTTTCTAGTGAATATAACAATAAAAGCAACAAATTAAGAGATTATTCAAAGGCAAAGGACAGTTCACAGCTGATTGGTATAACATAAATGGAAAACATACATCTTAATCGAATTTTGTCGACTCTTATAAGTTAATTTGTGTTCGATCACTCAAAACCATTTGACAACAATTCAGTGTTCCAATCATTCATGCCTGTTTGGAAATGCTTTGCTTCTGTTTTTGTTCTAAAAAATCCAAGGAGAAACTGAGCTAGAATGAACAAATATGTATGATGAAACCTTTTTTTTTTTGCTAAATGGTTTGTAAATCTTTAGAGTTGTTGCCGGTAAAGATTTAGTACTTTCAAAAGTGAAAATAAGAGAAAGGAATGGCAGAAGTTCCATGCAAATGCTATCTCTAACAACAACCTCTATGTGTTATTTCACTAATTAATAGGGAAACAAAGGCACAAAAATAACAGCACCACCAAACAGGCCCTTAATTAATAGGGTAATCACAGAAATTCATTTGCATTCCTTCCAATCAACTGCTAAAATCACATACATAAAATTTCAGCAAGATTCTGCAGTCACAGGATTGGATAACATTCATCACCAGACCTGTTCTCTCAATAACAGGAAAACAACTAACAATGACAGAGCCTTAGCTTAAATACAACGAGACAGAGAGGGTATAAAGGTCATACATTATGGATTATGATTGAAATTTTAGGGAAAAATATCATGTTGAATTGCAATATTTGGAAATAAGTAAACAAAACCATATGGCAATAAAGGTTTCTTGTGCTACTTGATTGCACTGTGTGGTTAAAACGTATGCTGGAATATCCATGAAGGATAATCCGCACCATTCATTATCTACACTATCATAAATGCCTAAAACAAAATCTAGTATTTTGGAGACTTGTTTCTTATCCATGCGATCACAAAATGAATAGTTTTCAGAAATAGAAAAAACAATTCACCTGTCAATGTTTAGGTTTTAATTTTACTATGGATGCACTAAGTGGTCCATAGAATGGAACAAGGGTTATGGATGCTAGGGATCACTCATGGATTTAAATTCAGGTGGGAACTTTGACATGAATTCTGTGCACCTTTTCATTTCTTGCTGCTGCTAGCATTATGTTTGTTTTAGAGCTATTTTTAGTTCTGACAATCAAAAAGAATCTGCTATTTAACAGAGTGGTTTAGCAAAGAAAAAAATAAAGGGGAAGAGAATAGAAGAGAGGAAAGAATAAGAGAAGGATAAAGGAAAAGAGAAGCAAAAATGTCTATGGCCCATACTTTATCTCAAAAAGAGCCTTTCACATGATTCCAACAGACCACCGAACAACTAGCCAATCCCTCCTATATCACAGTCAGCCATTAGTCCTACTCCAATTAGGACTTCCTAAGATGCAAACAAAACTGAAAACTAACTATAACCCTTAATTAAAAGCCTAAACTGCTTTTCAAATACCCCTTAATAAGCTGCAGTAATTTTTCACTGTAACATGAACAGTACCAATACATGGTACAATGCAAGAATGTTGATTCAGCACTCTAATGTTGAGACTCAAACATTTTATCGTAACCTTGCGTAAAAAACTTCCTAATACAACAATTAGTGGCTCAAAACTGAAAACAAAGTCTAATAAATTTAAATAAAACTCTGCAACTTAAAGCTTAGAAATCTCTCTCTCTCTCTCTCTCTCTCTCTCTCTCGTGCACGGTTAGAAAAATTGTTTTTTTCTTTTGTAAAATTCCTTTATTAGAAAATGCTAGAAAATTAATCAAAAAATTTATACTCAAAATTTAAATCAAAATTAAAAGGAATCAAACTGGTCGAGGCGTGTTAAACACTGCCCTAAGGACAAGTTTTCGCCCCCTCGTGCGGGTTGTTGGCGAATTGTCCCCAAGGTACAATGACCTGATTTGATTCGATCCTCCTACCGCGAGCACGATCGGGTGGAGGTTCAAACCCAGTGATTCTTCAGATGCCCAAATATAATAATAAAATAGTTAAATAAATCTTTTACCACCGGTAGTTTGTTGAGACAGATTTCCTTGTTTAGACTCCTTGTTGAGACAGCATCAGGATTTGCAGCAACAGGATCTTCAAGGAATTGCAGTAACAATCTTCAAGGATTTACAGCAACAGAATCTTTAAGGATTTGCAGCAACAGCAGAATCTTCAAGGATTTGCAGCAACAGGATCTTCAAGGATTTGCAGCAACAGGATCGGATTTGTAGCAACAGGATTTTTTAAGGATTTTTTTTCTTCCTTCTATGTTCACTGCTTTTCCCTTAGTTTATCCATATATTATATTTAAAAAATGACTGTTTCTCCTTGTGACCGTTCCTTCCCAAACGGAAGGAATAGCGGAACGCTCGAGCAAACGCTCGAGCGTTTCCAGAAATCACGGAACGCTCGCGAGCGTTCCGCGAAGCTCGCTGGTGAGCGTTCCGCGAACGCTCGCTAGCGTTCAGATAGCTAGCGTCCCACGCGAGCTTTAAATGCTCGCGTGGGGCCTTAACAGCAGCTTCCCCTTTTTTTTTTTTTTTTTTCAAACGGCAAAAGTCAACAATCCCCCACAAAAGTTAAAAATAAAATAAAATAAAATAAATAATAAAATTAAAAAAAATTAGGGCATCTTATACTGCGCAATAGGTGAGGTGTCCTATGGACTTGAACCTCACTTAGTGTTGATTGTATACATCTGAAGGAACCATAGTGGATTAGACCTTGAACTAGGTCCTTGACTCAGACTTCTACTAATCACACACACAGCATGAATCAATTGGGTTTAAGCGGTCAGCGCATATTAAAGGCCTTGCGCTTAGTACCTTGATTTTTCATGAGAATTTCTTAAGGTTAGCCCAAACCTTTAGTCACGGCCTCATATGACAATTCTCATATAGGTGAATCCTCCAAGGGTATTTGTGACTAATACCCTGCAGATAACCTACCTCGGATCCATTAAGAGAATCACTCAACCTTACACAAATTTACTTTGTCACTTTATAAGAGCACTCATCATAGGGATGGGTTGAAAATTTTTTCAAAATTTGCTCTAACACGATCACTCAATCAGCTTCGTTTCTACCACATTGAACCTCATTCATGGGATCTCCAATCACAGAGGTTGGGTATCCACTGCTGGTGACCAAATAATGGGCTTAAGCCCCATCCCCCTCGATGAATCTAGGACTCCACTCCTAGATAATCCCTTGGTTAATTGATCTGCCAAATTCTTCTCAGATTTGACAAATTCCAAAGAGATAACATCATTTTTCTTATGTTGTCTTATAGACTTATGACGAAGCCGTATATGGCGATTCATCTTTTTATTGGTACTCTTTTGATTTGTCAGTTCAATTGCGGCCTTATTATCACAATGGATAGATATAGCTGGAACTGGCTTAGGTACCAAAGGTAGCTCTGATATTAGATTTTTTATCCACTCTGCCTCATTACAAGTGGTATCCAGAGCTATCAACTCGGCCTCCATGGTGCTTCTAGAAATAATAGTTTGCCTAGTGGATCCCCAGGCAATAGCAGCACCGCCAAGAAGAAAAATGTATCCGGTAGTTGATTTTAAATCATGAGAATCAGTGACCCAATTAGCATCACTGTAACCCTCAACCACCTCAGGGTATTCAGTGAACATCAAAGAGAGATTAAGTGTTCCCTTTAAATATCGGAACACTCTTTCTAAGGCTACCCAATGAGATTGATCAGGATTTTGATTATATCTACTCAGCCTTCCTACAGCATAGGCAATATCAGGTCTTGTTCTGTTTGCTACATACAAGAGAGATCCTATAATTTGAGAATACTTTAATTGATTAATTGGGTCACCTAAATTTTTCTTTAGGTGAAAGCTAGGATCAAAAGGAGTAGATATTGATTTAAGATTGAATAACCAAACTTCTTGATCATTTTTTCTATAGAATGAGAAAGAGAGAGAGCTATCCCTTCATGGGACTTGATAAGCTTCATCCCTAGGATTACATCCGCTTCACCTAAATCTTTCATGTCAAACTTAGAAGAGAGGAAAGATTTAACACTTGAAATAATTTCAAGAGATGTTCCAAAAATTAAAATATCATCGACATATAAGCAAAGGATTACACAATCATTATCGACGATCTTAGAATACACACACTTATCATGATTATTGATTTGAAATCCAAAAGATAGAATAATTCGATCAAATTTCTCATGCCATTGTTTAGGAGCCTGTTTAAGACCATAAAGGGACTTGATAAGTTTACAAACCTTGTCTTCTTGTCCCTTTACAACAAAACCTTCAGGCTGTTCCATATAGATCTCCTCCTCAAGATCTCCATTTAGGAACGCAGTCTTCACATCCATTTGATGAATGATTAACTTATGAATGGAAGCAATAGCAAGAAGTGATCTAAGGGTTGTTATTCTAGCTACAGGAGAATATGTATCAAAGAAATCTAACCCTTTCTTTTGGTTATACCCTTTGGCTACTAATCTAGCCTTATACTTTTCTATTGAACCATCAGGTCTAAATTTCTTCTTAAATACCCACTTACACCCTAAAGGTTTGCTTCCAGGGGGTAAATTCGATAAGATCCAAGTTTCATTTTGTAAGATTGAATTAAATTCAGAAAGGATAGCTTCCTTCCAAAAAGGAGCATCAGGAGAAGACATCGCCTCTGAAAAAGAAGAAGGTTCGCCTTCGACTAGGAAAGTAAAGAAACCTTCACCAAGATCTTTTTTTTCCTTATCCTTGAACTTTTTCTAAGTTCAGAAGGTTCACCTTTAGGATTAGATCTTTTCCTTTTCCTTGACTCATTAGAGAAACCAGCTTCAAAAGAATCATGAACCAAGAAAGGATTAGAAGAGAGTTGATTTGGTACTTGGTTCTTGAAAGGAAAAACATTTTCAAAATAAGTAGCATCTCTAGATTCGATAAGAGTGTTATTTGAGATGCCACTTATATCAGAGTTTATCACTAGGAACCTATTTGTACTGCTATCTAAGGAATAACCTATAAAGATAGCATCTACAGTTTTAGGTCCTATTTTTCTTCTCTTGGGTTCAGGTATTCCTACCTTAGCTAAGCATCCCCACACTTTAAGATAATCTAGCCTGGGTGTTCTACCTTTCCAAAGCTCAAAAGGTGTTTTAGGACTATCCTTAAAGGGTATCCTATTTAAAATATAACATGCAGCTAAAAGAGCTTCCCCCCACAAGTTCTCAGGTACGCCTGAACTTATTAACATTGAGTTAACCATATCCATTAATGTACGATTTTTCCGTTCAGCTACACCATTAGACTGAGGAGAGTATGGTGGTGTAACTTCATGAATAATCCCATATTCTTGACAAAATAGAGTCATTTCATTTGAAGTATATTCACCACCGCGATCTGACCTAAATTTCTTAAGCTTTTTCTCAGTTTGGGTTTCAGCTTCTACCTTATAAATCTTAAACTTATCTAATACTTCATCCTTAGATTTTATCAAATATATGTGACAATATCTAGAGAAGTCATCTATGAATGTTACAAAGTAACGACTTCCTCCCCGTGTAGGAAACTTGGTAGAGTCACATACATCGCTATGGACTAATTCAAGAAGTGTTGAACTCCTATTTACTGATTTAAAAGGTTTTCTAGGCATCTTAGCTTGAATACAAATCTCACATTTAAACTTTCTATCAATATGAACCTTAGGAATTAGATTAAGATTTGTCATGTAATGAATACGATCAAAATTCACATGACCAAGTCTACTATGCCAAACATTTGAAGATTCAACATTAAAAAGAAGAGAACTTTTATTAGATAACTTAGAGGATACATTTAATTTAAAAAGACCTTCACATACAAAACCTTTACCAACAAACTCATTATTACGAGTAATTACAACTTTATTTGACTCTAGAACAATTTTATATCCTCTAGATATAAGAAGAGATCCACTAATCAGATTTCTTCTAACACTAGGAACAACAACACTTCATGAAGGACCAGATTTTTCCAGATGTCATCTTTAGATCCACTTGACCTTTCCCAAGCACTTGTGCTGAAGAGTTATTCCCAAGTGTCACACCTCCTCCACTTGATTCCTGAAAGGTGGAGAACCAGGAGCGATCAAAATAAACATGAACATTAGCTCCTGAATCAAGCCACCAATCACAAGAAGATTGGGTTGAGTTAATTAAGAATTTTGAATTTACCGACCTAAAAGAAGGCTCAGCACCACTCTCAACCACGTTAACTTGTGGTTTGGATGATTTCCTCAATGGTTCAGTCTTTCGGTGGTAGCAGTCCTTCGCCACATGATTTGTCCTTCCGCACACAAAGCAGAATGTGCCTTTATAATTCTTTGACTTCTGATTCGGTCGGTTCTGATTTGATCGGTTCTGAGGAGGTTTGTATGATTGGTTGGATCTAGATTGAAATTTCTTCTTCTTAAAATTCTTTCTCCTAGGTTTGAATTGATTTGGAGTTGGATTTGACTCGGTCAGATTGATTTTAGGTCCAAGGTCGGTCTTTTGATTTTGATTTAGCTTAAGCCGGTGTTCCTCTTCTATCCTAATAGAGTTAATCACTTCTGTTAGGGTCAAGCTACCTTGCTTATGACTTAGCTCTCGAGCAAAGGATGACCAAGATGGTGGAAGAGAATCTACTAAGGCTTGGACCTTATAGTTTTCAGAAAAACTACAGCCAGTCAACTCTGACTTTCTAAGAAAATCTTGGAATTCATGAATTTGAATGCTAATGGGTTTGGAATCTACCATTATGTACTTTCAAAATTTTGAGATAGTGAATCTATCTAGACCAGCATCAACCATCCCATATTCAGCCTCAAGAGCATCCCATAGTTCCTTAGCAGTTTTAGTAGGAAGGTAGACATCATAAAGATTATCAGATAGGGCACTTAAAATTCTATGTCTACAATGAAAATCTATTTCTTGGGGTATTTTGATGAAGATGAGGTATCAACTATACTAGAAGAACTTGTTGACTATTAGATTTGGGATCTAAAAATTCTATGGCAGAAAATAAACCTAAAGTGGTAAGCCAATATTTCACTTGGCTTTGCCACCTCCTAAAGAATGATCCATTAAATTTTTTGGTTTAATTGCACTAAGATCATCAGAACCCATTTTAAAAATTTGGTTTCTTAATTCGTTCTGCACAACCAAAAAGTATTTGAATTTTTCAAATTAATGATTTTCTAGGTATTTCTAGATTTTAAATTTAAATTCAAAAGAATTAAATCTAGAAACTACTTACAATAATAATCAAACCACTAAGCAATAATTAACTCAAATAATTCAATTTTAAATTTGAGTTAAATTTTTTTTTAATTTGAATTTTAAATTTTAAATTCAAAACTCCTTTTTTTAAAAAAAATGAAATTACTTATAAAAAATCTAGCAATTTCTAATGAGAGCAAAACTTGTCCTAGCTGTTAGAAAAATTATTTTTTCCTTTTGTAAAATTCCTTTATTAGAAAAATGCTAGAAAATTAATCAAAAATTTATACTCAAAATTTAAATCAAAATTAAAAAGAATCAAACTGGTCGAGGCATGTTAAACTGCCCTAAGGACAAGTTTCGCCCCCTCATGCGGGTTGTTGGCGAATTGTCCCCAAGGTACAATGACCTGATTTGATTCGATCCTTCTACCGTGAGCACGATCGGGTGGAGGTTCAAACCCAGTGATTCTTCATATGCCCAATATAATAATAAAATAGTTAAATAAATCTTTTACCACCGGTAGTTTGTTGAGACAGATTTCCTTGTTTAGACTCCTTGTTGAGACAGCATCAGGATTTGTAGCAACAGGATCTTCAAGGAATTGCAGTAACAGAATCTTCAAGGATTTACAGCAACATAATCTTTAAGGATTTGCAGCAATAGAATTTGCAGCAACAGGCAGAATCTTCAAGGATTTGCAGCAACAGGATCTTCAAGGATTTGCAGCAACAGGATCGGATTTGTAGCAACAGGATTTTTTTTAAGGATTTTTTTTTCTGCCTTCTATGTTCACTGCTTTTTTTCCTTAGTTTATCAATATATTTATATTAAAAAAAATGACTGTTTCTCCTTGTGACCGTTCCTTCTCAAACGGCAGGAATATCGGAACGCTCGAGCAAACACTCGAGCGTTTCCGGAAATCACGGAACGCTCGCGAGCGTTCCGCGAAGCTCGCTGGCGAGCATTCCGCGAACGCTCGCTAGCGTTCAGATAGCTAGCATCCCACATGAGCTTTAAATGCTCATGTGGGGCCTTAACAGCAGCTTCCCCTTTTTTATTTTATTTTTAACTTTTCAAACGGCAAAAGTCAACAGTGCACACATGGGCGTGCGGCTTCCATCCTACAAGAAAGTGTTCTAAACAATGTTCCAAATGAATTTGCCTGGTTCAACTATTGACTGGCATCCACAAGCGAAGGAGAGCAAAGAATTTCACTATCAAAAAAACAAACTAGAGATTAGAAGAACTGCTACTCAGTAGATTCTGAAAATACTAAGATCACTTTTTCACCAAAGCCTTTTTCTCTTAAATCCCTAATATGATATACACCCAACAGGATCATCTTTTGAACTCACACAATAACTTTCTAAGTTACTCCGAGATGTTCTAAGGCTAGAGCCCCAGGGCTTGGGCCTAAGTCAGAGTCAAAGCCAAAACCAAGCAACAAGATCGGAGCTACCTTAAAGCCAGGGTTTTCTATGCTTATATAGAGGAGGGATATATAGTATATTATAAGGTCTAGGACTAGAGTCTCGCACGTATATGAAAATATGTATTGCTTTATCTTTTGAATTCTAAGACTGCTAGGATTGAAGTCTTACTTAGAAATAGAAACCTTTCCTTCTTAAGGCTATGAATTCCAAAATAAACTCTAACAAATCTTCATCTTGGTTTAAATTCACAAGTGATGCTAAAAAAAATAGTTGAAATATCTCTCCACCTTCTTCACATACTTCAAAGGATATAACATAAGTGTTGTATGCATCAATCAAGTCCAAGCAATGCATATAATCCTTAGATAATAACTATCGCATGCTAAGCTCACCAAATAAGGCTCTTAATCAACCGAGCTTCACTAAATGAGTCTTCCAACTAATTGAGCTCTTCAAATAAGGTTAACCTTCAGCTATGCTTGCCAAATGAACCTTTCGACCAACTGGGCTCACCAAATAAGCTTGTCTACCATTTGAGCTCACCAAACAGACTTCTCAACTGATTAAGTTTACCAAATAAACCTCTTAATTAATTAGAGCTATCAAATAGGCTTATCAACCAACTCAGCTCATCAAATTAGTTTCTCAAGTGAGCTCACCAAATTAGCCTCTATCTAAGCCACCAAGTAAGCCTTTCAACTAATTAAGCTCACTAACTATGCCTCATAATTAATTGAGATTCACAAATAGACTTCTCAATCAATTTGGCTCATCAAAATAGCATCTAAATCAATTGGATTCATCAAAATAGCCTCTTAACCAACTAAACTTTCTCCAAGATGTGTGTTGCTCTAAACATAATGTAGCCTTCAGATTTGTGTGGGCTGACAACACTGCTCCAAGATTTGTGGTACCTCAAGGACCTAGATAGCTTCAAGATTGAAACCCTAAGCTTAAGAAACCCTAGGTTATAAACAAGATCTGAATCTTGCCCTTGGGTCATACTAGTAATTAATTTTAAATACCCAATTCACCTTCCTCTTGGGTTGCTACATCTGGGCAACAAGTGGTATAAGAGCAGCGTGCTCCTGATTTTATTGCTTTAACAAGCTTGGAGCCAAAGATCATTAGCAATCCAAATGGGTTCAGTTTTGACTGAGGGACAGTCAATAATAGACCACCTCTATTTGATGGCACAAATTACACTTATTGAAAAGCACGTATGAAAATTTTTATTCAAGCACTTGATTATGATTTATGAAGTTTCATAGTCAATGGACCTCACACACCCACTATTAAATCTGATGGTATTGATATTCCCAAACCAAAATGGAATGGAATGTGCATGATAAGAAGATGGCTCAGCTGAATGCTAAAGCCATGAATGTATTATATTGTTTTTTAGATGCCAATAAATTTAATCATATTTCTACATACATATCTGCTAAGGAAATTTGGAATAGACTTAAAGTTACCCATGAGGGTACCAATCAAGTTAAAGAATCTAGAATAAATATGCTTGTACATGAATATGAATTGTTTAAAATGGAATCATATGAAAGCATTGGTGATAAGTTTACAAGATTCACTAATATTATTAATGGGCTGAAAAGCCTTGAAAAATCTTATACTAATGGTGATCTTGTTAGAAAAGTTTTAAGATCCTTGCCTAGGTCTTGGGAGGCCAAAGTTACTGTAATTCAAGAAGCCAAGGACCTCAACACACTATCTCTTAAAGAATTAGTTGGTTCATTGATGACTCATGAGCTTCAGCAGCAACAACATTTTGATGAAGAACAATCCAAAAACAAGAGAATATTGGGACTAAAGAGTGTAGCCCTAAATGATGAAAATGAGAGCACCTCAAGTGAAAGTGATGAGGAAAATAATCTAGCTCTCATTACAAGGAAATTTGAGAAATTCATGAGAAAGAAATTTGAAGGAAGAAAGAGAGCATTAATGAAAGGAGAGCCAAGCAATGAAAAAGAATATGAAGTAATTTGTTATGAATGCAACAAACTGGGACACTACAAGCCAGGTTGTTCATATCTGAAGAAAGGTCTCAAGAAATTTAAAAAGAAGGCTATGATAGCTACATGGAGCGATAATGATACATCAAGCTCTGAAGAAGAAGAGAAGAATGAAGAAGAAAATCTTTGTCTTATGGAGAACAATGAAGAGGTAAACCCCAACTTGTTAGATGATTTTACATTTGATGAATTGCATGGTGCATTTTATGAATTAATTGATGATTTGCAAATCTCAGTTCAAAAAATAAAGATTTGAAAAATCAAGTTCAAAATCTTACTTTAGAAAAGGATAAACTATTAGAAGAAAATGAAGTTTTATTACAAGAAAACATGAATTTGAAAAATGAAGTAGATAGATTGAAACCTATTGTAGATAAGTTTACTTTGAGCTCTACTAAACTTAACATGATTCTTGAAAATCAAATAGCTATTTTTAACAAAGCTGGCCTAGGATACAATCCTTTAAAAAGATAAAGTTTTTGAAAAACATTTATGTGCATGCTAATAATTCTACTGAAGTTACATGTTTCAAGTGTGGTAAACCTGGACACAAAGCATATATATGTCACACACACAATGTTAGAAGGATATGGGTTCTAAAAGGAACTATTTTAGCTGACCCTAAAGGACCCAAGAAAGCTTGGGTACCTAGAAGCAAAACTTGATATTATGGATGCAGATGTGTCTTGCAACCCTTGGAGCAAAAAGAAATGATACTTGGATAGCGGGTGCTTAAGACACTTGATGGATGATGAATCTCAATTCATCACTTTGAATGCAATTGATGGAGAAGTGGTTACCTTTGAAAGCAATGACTAAGGTAACATTATTGGCATTGATAAAATTGATATCACTCCCTCTACTTATGTTAATAATATCTTGCTTTTAAATGGATTGAATCATAACTTGTCTAGCATTAGTCAATTTTATGAAAAAGGTTTAAAATTATTTGTTGAATCATCTCTTTGCATAATTACAAATCCTGTTGATGACTGCATGAAAGCCATTAGTCATAGGCATAGTAATGTTTATATTGTTAATGACCAGATTATTGAATGTCGAGTTGTCATGAATGCTAAAATTGATAAATCTAGTTCTGACATCATAGACTTGCTTATGTCAGCATGGATTTGCTTTCTAAATTATTTAAAAATGATTTGGTTAAAGGTTTGCCAAAATTGAATTCCGAAAAAGATAAGATTTGTGATACATGCAAATTTTTAAAAAATTAACAAGAATTTCTTTTAAGTCTAAAAATATGATTTTGACTTTTAATCTTTTAGAACTTTTGCATATGGATTCATGATTATTGATGATTTTCTCGATTTACATAAGTTTTATTCTTAGTTAGCAAAAATGAAGCATCTTCAGTTTTTCTAAAACTCCTTAGAAGAATTTCAAATGAAAAAGGTTTTCCTATTTTATCTATTAGAAGTGATCATAGAAAAGAATTTAAAAAAATTGGCACTTTGAAAAATCTTGTAATGAACATAAGACCTTATATTCATGTTATATTTGATGAATCTAATGATCTTCCATTAAGGAAAAGAAAGATTTTAATTGATACAGATGAAATTAAAGTTAAGTCAAGAAGCTCACCTTGCATTCAATGATACAAGCGATACATGAAGAAGACATTCAACATGATGAACCACAAGGTAATGCTGAATTTGAAAGCTAATGAAGGTATGTCTATAATCATCCTAAAGAGCTAATATTAAGTGATCCATCTCATGATATTAGGATTAGATCATCATTTAGAAATACATGTATTAATTTTGCATTTGTTTTTCATATAGAGCCTAAATGACATGCATGATGAATTAAATGAGAATTTAGAAACAAATTGGATGAGCATGATAATTTCATTAGAATAAAGCAAGATTGTTAGCTATAGAATATAATCAAGAGACTTTAGAAACAAATGACATGCATGATAAATTAAATAAAGCAAGATTGTTTCATATAGAGCCTAAATGACATGCATGATAAATTAAATGAGAATTTAGAAACAAATTGGATGAGCATGATAATTTCATTAGAAATAAAGCAAGATTGTTAGCTATAGAATATAATCAAGAGGAAGATATTGATTTTGATGAAACATATGTTTCTATTGCTAGATTAAAGATTATTAGATTACTTCTTGCATTTGCTTGCTTTATGAATGTTAAATTATATTGAATGGATGTTAAGAGCACTTTCCTTAATGAATATATTGTTGAACAAGTATTTGTTGATCAACTACTCGATTTCAAAAATCTTGTATCTCCAAACCATGTATTCAATTGAACAAAGTTTTATATGGTTTGAGACAAGTACCCCGGGCATGGTTTGATAGGCTTATTAAGTTCTTGATTAGCAATAAATTTATTAATGAAATATTGATGCAACATTATGAATTAAAAGATAGAATGATGATATATTGATAGTACAAATTTATGAAGATGACATTATATTCGGTGCTACTAATAATTTCTTATTCTAAGATTTTGCTAAGTTCATGCAGGGGGAGTTCGAGATGAGCATAATGGGTAAAATCAATTATCGGACTTCAAATCAAGCAATCAAAGAAGAGGATCTTCATAAGCCAATCCTTGTACATCAAGAAAATTTTAAAGAAGTTTGGCATGAAGAAATCTAAAGTATCGGTACATTTGTCGAGTGATATGGGTTGCAGGCCCATGATCGGCAACTAATGGTATCAGCTTGATCTATTTACTCCTTGCTTGATATGATTTTATTGTAAGACTTGAATTATTAAATACCTACTTTATTAGTGGTATCATTTCTTGATCATATCTTATAATAAATTGCCTATGCATGAAATGAAAAGGATTTGATAAAGGTGATGCATATTTTTATAATATCTTGTTTGCATATCACCTATGTAAGAAATCTTATGTTATCATATGAAATATGAAATATGAAATTGAAATGTGATTATTGTTATAGAATGCCTATGTATTTTTCATATATACATTGAGATTAGCACGATACATTTATAAAATGTTTTGATTATATGACATTGATATCATTTCTTGCATAAAACATTTATTACATATAGACCAAATTTGAAATATTAAGGGGGAGAAGAATGTAAGCATATTTGAACTCAAATATTTGATGTGGTATCTATTAATATTGTATCTCAACACATATTTAAATTAGTAAGGAGGAGAAGAAACTTACTTGAATATTTGGATACTTTGATGCATTAAGCACTATGATGTATTAAATATCAAATATCTTACTGTTATAAGTGCTTTGATGTATGAATGTGGTATCAACTCTTATATGTGGCAATAATTTGAATGCATATCAAACTATGAAACTGTCACCTTGCTCCAATATTAAAAAAAAGGTGATATTTTGATCCTACATTCAAAGTTTTTTTTAAAAAAAATTGGTATCAATTGAGTTATGAAAAATGATTGTTATTAAATGATTAATATTTTGTATCTATTGTTACTATTGAAGATTAGAATTTTCTTTATAATATAACTTTGTTGTGAACTTTAATATATTTGGACCTTGACGTATTTTGAACCTTGATATATGTTATTTTTATGATTTGAGATTATGAACCTTGATGAACTTTGATGTATCTTTGTTATATGGTTGAAATTATATCTTGTATGATCAAGCCATAAACTTAATAGTTTGTATTATGTACTTATGCTTTTTAATGCATTATGAATGCTTAATGTCTTTTCCTTGGTGAATGCTTAATGTCTTTTCCTTGGTGAATGCTTAATTGTGCACATTCTTTCATCTCTTTTTGATTAATGACAAAAAGGGGGAGAGAATAGCATACACTTCATTTACATTTATGGGAGAGATTAGCATACATTATATTCATGGAACATTCATGGGAGAGAATAGCATGTAATGAGAAAAGTATATACATTAAAAGGAAAGAGTATTTTATATATTTTCTTTTGTATGCTTAATGGTTTTATCATCATCAAAAAGGGGGAGATTATTGGCCCCTGGATTGATTTTAATGATTCCAAAACAAATATGATTAAGTCTATTATGGAAATTAAGATTAATGCAGGGATGTACAAGTGTCGTACATGTGAGCCTTATCAAGCACAATTTTATTTGTTACATGGATGTTTGTTTTTCTCTTATCTTGAAGCTAGCTTATCCTTCCTTTTTAGCTACCTGGACTTATATGTTAGCTAACTATTTTTACCTGTGTTTGTGCTGGCCGAATGGTTGGAGAAAACGGCTAGCTTGGGAGCTAGCTTATTTCCTTCCTTAGCTAACTTCCTCCTCTTGCTAGCTAGCTGTTTTTCTTTACACTGTTAGCCTGGCCGAACCATGCTAAAAATAATTTAGCTTGTGAGCTAGCTTACTCCCTCTACGAGTTAGCTGGATCTCTTTGGAAGCTAACTATTTTCTCTTGCAACAGGCTGGCCGAAAGTTTCTTGGAACGAGTTAGCTGTCTAGCTAACTTCTTCCCTCTCTTAGTTAGCTTGTTGGCCTCAAGAGTTAACTATTTAATGCAGATTTTTTTTGTCTTGGCCGAATGGACTTCAGTTTAAGCTAGCTGGAAAGCTAGCTACTCCCTTGGGCGGTACCATGAAATTCAAATTTAGTTAGCTGGGAAGCTAACTCCTTTTCTCATGGGCATATGAAAGCTTGCTTCAGTTAACTAGGAAGCTAACTATTTTGTTCTTCTTTCTCTCCTGGCCGAATGATATGGTGAAAGAGTTAGCTTAAGAGCTAACTACTTTGGGTGTTTTCTCTCTTGGCCGAATGAAACCTTGAACAAGTTGGCTTAGCAGCTAAATACTTTATCCTTTCATCTCTCTTGGGCGCATGAGTTTTGAATTCTAGTTAGCTGAATAGTTAACTATTTTTTTATCATGATGCATTTAACTTTTTATCTAGTTAACTAGAGAGCTAATTACTTTACTCATTCTCTCTTCCCAGCCGCATGAAATTCAAACTAAGTTAGCTGAATAGCTAACTACTTTTTCTCTTGATGCATGAAACTTTTCATTGAGTTAGCTGGAGAGCTAACTACTTTCTCTTTTGGGATCATGAACTTTTGAGTTAGTTAACTCAAGAGTCAACTATTTTTTTCTTGGATGACTTCCTAGCCGTGTGCATGATTGAAAGAGCTAGCTTGTTAGCTAGCTACTTTATTTTTCTTTATGGCTGATTCTATTCTTCATGCCGTGGAGTTTTTCAAACTAGCTAGCTGGATTGTATAGCTAGCTCGGAGCCTCTTCTCCTTTCTCCATGAGCCGGACGTCTTCAAAGGAGCTTCCTGAAAAATTAATTATAGCCAACCACCACTCTACACTCTTACATGCTCTCTCTCTCCTTAATTATATTTTCATTTTATGATGACTGACTTTTACTCTTTTGGTGTTTGACGATCTTTCCTCTTCAAAGGATTAAATGCAATCAATGCTTAGGGAAATAAATTCAAACGGTTACATTTTTCTCCCATTTTAATTTCCTCTTATTACCAATGTATCTAACGGACATTTTACTTTGGTTTAAATAGCTGGGAACAGCGGAACACAATGACGAATCTGAAAAAGAAAAAGGAGAGAAAGAAATCAAGAAAGAGAATGTTCATTGCATATTTTTCGGAGTGTTGGAAAGCAAGTCTTGTGCATTGAAGTTGACAAATCTCAATCACTGCTCAAGTCGTCCATATCCGGTAAAGCATTCAAAGCTTCAGCTACCTCAGAGATCCACATTCATTGCTAAATATTTGCTTCAAATTTGTAAAGTATTCTTTGAATATTTGCTCAAGATAGGAGCTATCTGTTATCTATTCTGAAATTTCTTGTAATAGGGTTAAGGATAACCCTAGATTGTTGATTGGCTTCCTTGTGCCGTTAAACAAGAGGACTAGCCGGGAAAGCTAGTGGTTTGGCTGCCTTGTGCCGTGAAATAAGAGGACTAGTCGGGAAGGCTAGGGGTTTGGCTGCCTTGTGCCATGAAACAAGAGGACTAGCCGGAAGGCTAGGGGTTGTAATCGTTGTGATACGATTAGTGAAATTCCCAAAGGGTTTTTGGGGAGTGGACGTAGGAGCCGAGTTTGGCACCGAACCACTATAAACCTCTTGTGTTTATGATTGTTTATTATGTGTGATTTTGTTTCATGCACTCCACTACACCTTCGCGAACTAATTTTTAACTAGTGATTAAGTACATATCTGCGCTAGTAATTAATTTTAAATACCCAATTCACCCCCCTCTTGGGTTGCTACATCTGGGCAACATTATATTATTCTTCATTGCTCTTATTTCTAGGAATCTCTTAGGATACTTCTTTTAGAATCTTTCTCTTTCTCTTCTATTACATTATTTTAAAAAAAATTGAATTACTGTTTACTTTAGAGTGCATTGGTAGAGTGTATGCTTGATTGCCGGTAGAGTGTATGCTTGATTGCCGATCGTTACAATCCAACCTCATACTCTTAGATCCTAAGATAGAAAGAACCTTTTAAAGCAAACAGACTTAGAATTATGGACCCTAATAATAAAATGATCCACCACGGCAATTAAAGGAGTATTTCACTTCTTCAAAGTACACCTACTCTCCTTACATTCAAGTGCCTCCAGTGGAGGCCACTCAATATGAGATCAAGTCAAGCATGATTCAAATGTTACCTTCATTTTATGGACTTGCAAATGAGGACCCTTACAAACATCTAGATGAGTTTCCCAAGATTTGTTCGACCGTAAAAATTTAAAATTTTTCTGATAATGCTTTTAGACTTAAGTTGTTCCCACAAAATCAAATATTGGTTAAATTCATTAGATACTGTAATAATTTTAACCTGAGACCATCTTTAGAGAGAGTTTCTCAAGAAATGTTTTTCTATAGGAAAAACGAATGAAATTACAAAAGCCATAATAAGTTTTTTCCAAACAGATGGAGAGATGTTTATGAGACATGGGAGAGATTAAAAGAATTGATTAGAAAATATATGTATCATGCCATACCCAAATGGCAACTGGTCCAGTGCTTTTATGATGGTTTGTCATTGGAAAATGGTAATGCTTCATGTGGTGGGACATTTATGTTAAAGAATGAACATGAGGCTTAGCAACTCTTTGAGACATTGAGTGAGAATTTATTGCATCACATGTTAGTTACTCGTAAAGACCCTTCTATAGGACCTAAAAGAGGTGAAATAATGAAATAGGTCATTCTATAGATATCTATACTAAGATAGATGAATTATCTCAGAAACTTGACCGAATTCTACAAGTTAAAAATATATCTTTCCCATCTACTCAATTACATGAGGTTTGTAAAATTTGTTCGAGTCCGACCCATTCTATAGGTGAATGTCCAGCCACATACCAATTTTCTGAGCTTGTTCAAAAGCAAGCCCACCAAGCCCAAACCTAAATGACTCCTAGAACAAGAAATGATCCATATTCGAATACTTACAATCCTGGCTGGCGAAATCACCCAATTTTTTCTTGGAAACCTCAACTTGTAACCAATTCATCATCAATCAAACCTAATTATCAGGAGACCAATTTAGAAGCATGTCATATTCACAATACCCAAGCATCCCACAACCTCCACTGAATAATCATCCTACTTTCGAAGACAAGGTGTTACAAGCATTGAAAGGGCTAGAAATTAATACTCAAATCCTTCACTCCCACACACAATCCATTGCAAAACTAGAAACTCAGATAGGTAAACTAACCACAGCATTCAGTAGAGGGAGGAGGTTAGGTTACCTAGTCGGCCCATCGATAACCCAAAAGGACAATTCATGGCTGAGGGTTCCAATAGTCCTGACAAATTCTCAGAACTTGCTAAATCAGTCATGACTCTAAGAGTGGAAAAACATTGAACCCGCCTGAACCAACCCAGAAATTAGAAGTGGTTAAACCAAAAAAGAGAAGAAATGAAGAAAAAAAGGAATTCAATGATCAAGTAATCACACTAAAGCCCCATTCCCTAGTGCTTTAGAATCTCCTTTGCCTTTGAACAAGAAGAATATAAAAATGAATGAGATGCTTAAGTTATTTAAGCAAGTCCAAATAAATTTACCTCTTCTCGATGCTATCAAGCAAGTTTTAGCTTATGCCAAATTTTTGAAGGATCTATGCACACAAAAACAGAAAGCCAAGTCACAAATACCAAAAAAGATTCAGTTGACTGAGCAAGTCAGCTCAGTTGTGTTGGGAATTATATCCTAAAGCCAATCATTTGATGATTGTGCTAATGTAAATTACATATAAATTGATATATTAATAAAAGTTATTTGGTAGTTTATTCATTACAAGAACATCTTCTTAAAACTCCTAATAGTAATGAAGCCCTCAAGATCTTCCTTCACGAAAAGGAGGATTTATCTTTGAAGGTCCTCAAAAGAGTTCGCGACCAAATGATATACTATGACAGGGCCATAGTACTATCAATTATAGGACGTTGTATATCATATTTGTTGGTTGTCCTCTTAACCAAGGAGTGTAGAGACACTGGTATGACATACAGATGAAAGTGTAGGAGAATATTTTACTGAACGTGACTCATTTTCGGATACTCTACTGTCAAGAATTAATCCAAGAAGATATGGGTATAAGTATCCTTTAGACCTAAAGATCACAACCGGTGACTTGCAAGCAACTCATTGTACTTAGGTGCCGGACCACTTGGATTTCTAATCCAGCTACGAAAGGTTACTAGGTGCAGTCAAGTACTTGTGGTAGTCAGTTGTGGATCAAGATGGAATTTGACCTATCCCGTTAAAAAGAGAAATGCTTGTGTTTCAATTTAGCAAGACCTTAGCCAAGGCACTTCATGTGAAGGTCACATGATCACTAAAGTTGAAATCACTTTATGGATTTGTTGTTTAGAGTTGACAAGCTCTTAAGCCATCCTTAGCATTTGTAATCAAAAGGATGAATTATACGGTAACTATTTCTTAGGGTTCTTGGAGTTTGCTCGGCAACTCTTCGACCTATCCGGACGTCGGGTTCCAATGCTAGATGGGCACATCGATTAGTATAGAAAGTTGTTCCTATGCTACCGGCTTATGTTCGAACCTAGAGAGTCACACGCATTGAAGTTTCCTAGGATGATCTATTTGTTGATCAACGATTGAGAATCGTATATGATTTAATTAATCAATTTGATTGATTGAATTTTCTCAATTGGGTTAAGTACAATTGAATAAGATTCAATTTGGTTTAAGTATATTAGAAGGACTAATCAATTTTAAATATTGATTTGAAATTAGACTTGATTTGGATTTAAATAGATTCAGGACTAGACAAATTTGATTTGAGTTAGAACCATGATCTATGTAGGTTCAGTCCAATAAATTCAAATCAGCTTAAACCAAAATCCGAACCCCTCGCAAAAGGATCTCACATGATGAGATAACTTGATTAAATTCTCATTTAGAATTTAATATATTAACTTAATCTTCTTCAAACCATTTTCATTGGAATTCTAAGTGTTAGAATTCATGTGGAATTAATGTACCTCTTTGAATTAACCAACGATGGAATTCTAAGTGTTAGAATTCACATCTCTTTGGTTTTCACCGAATGTCAGAATTAACAAGACGTTGGAATTCTAGGTGTTAGAATTCATAGGTTTTCACCAAACGTCAGAATTAACCAAACGTTGCATCTCTTGGTTTTCATCAAACGGCAGAATTCTAAGTGTTTGAATTCAATAGGCTTTATTAAAGGCTAAATTGAGCCTATAAATTAGAGGACATTCTTCACCAAATGAATAACAACAATGATATATTATGGATTGAAATTCTAAAGAGTTAAAACAAAAATCCTGGTGTGATTCTGGTATTAGAAAAAGTTTGGTGGATCTTGGAGGAAGATTCAAGTGGGAGGATTCAAGATCAGCAAAGTTGTTTTTCCGCGAGCTAGCACTTCCGAGAATTCGATCATTCGGGGACTTCGCGTGGACGATACTAGAGGCCGGACGATTGAACGGTTGCAGAGCACAAAAGGATTTACCAATTGCCCTTAAGGTAAGTGATATGATCCTAAATCTTAAGGCATGCTTCAAGACAAGATGTATGACTTCTTACCTTGAAGATCAAGATATGATCTTGATGATTTTATTTATATGCATAATTTAGATCAAACGATCCTATAGTATAAGGCAAAGATATGATCTTGATGCATGTTACATAGATTAATATTTAATCTTTAAGATTCCGCATTGATAATTGTTATCAAATTATTAAAATATGCATGCCTCGAAGGTTGTTCTCCTTACAAATGGTATCAGAGCCCTGGTTTCATCTTGATCTAATTTATAGCATAAATTAGTATTCTTATTAATTGTGTAATTATGGCTAGAACGGTTCACCTAGCTATTAAGTCATAGATGGATTAAAAATCCATATTACCCCATTCAACGAGGTATTCTATGACATATTGTGGTAATGTTATGGTTCTCTCTTTTGATGCTTAGTTAAATTCAAATTGATCTTTGGCATTAAAACATAGATTACACATACTCTCAAGAGATGTTTTATATTTGATACATATTGACGTTGTATAAAGCATGATATTTGCATGTTTAGTATAAAAACATAGATATGATATATGAAAGCTTGTTGTCTATATTTATGAGAGTCTTATTTGAATGTCAAATATTTATTCATATTTTTTTTATAGATATGATCTAAATATAGGAATTATGAGTAGTTATATAATGCAATTGATGCATGATTTGAAATATATGACATGGAAGTTATGTAAACATGAAATATATTTAATCTTTTGGGTTAGCTAAATCAGGTCCATAAAGGGTTAGACCCTAAGGTTTAAATCAACTAGACTATAAGAGTATTTGATCAAATCTAAATTAATTAGATTAGGTTAAGGATGCTCTAAATCAAACAATAGTTGTAGTTGATCATGTCCATGTCTTTGATTAAACCAAATGAAAGTAGATTAGGCTCCGTGGTTGAGCATGAATCTCTTAGATGGTCAAATCAAATTGGTTAACCATATGATGTCAAGGTAAGTTGGCAAGTTGCTCTAGGATCAATGATCGAATGGTTTTTAATTGGGAGCTACTCGTAGTGATGCGTCTTTAACGAGTTAATGGCATATCCCTTCCATCGGTCTCACTTACCTGGTCATCATGGTGAACCATTTATGATTAAAATCATTTACCTGATTCGAGTTGACCCATGCCTGTAAGGAAATTAGTCTGACTGATTTAGGTGCTACTTAACCTGACTTAATCTTGTCTCATTCTACTGACTTCATAGATTCAGTGGGAGAACTTGATTAGTCAATTTATCTTCAGATTATTAAATCCTCTAAAATTATTAGGTCCTTAAAATGAAATAGTTATATGATAACTAAATCATAGCCTCCCATTAAGGTGGGTGATAATGAGTTCAATGTCTTGATAATCATTGAAGGCACTCCATGCCTGGTACTTGTCAACCATCGGAATTATCATTCATTATATGATAGTCAGCGTAACTATTAAATAGACAGTTAGGTGGGCCGAGCTTCACTCGAGCTTGGTTATCTGATGCGTGTCGTAGCGCAACGATTAAAACACATTAATTTCACTAATAGAATAGTGAGAGTAAGGGATCGATTCCATATAGACTTTAGCGATTATCTTAAAATAAATTTATAAATTTA
>UESW01003948.1:369168-488871 GCA_900491605.1 Calamus simplicifolius | reverse complement strand
TTGTTTCTGAATCACTTATGGATCCTGTTTACTTATGCTGGTATATATACATAAATGAATTATGAGAATGTTAACAGGATTCGTCTTTGATAAAGACATTATTGTTAGACCTTATTGCAATTCCCATTATAGGTCATGTTAAGTATAGAACTAGTAATGTGATATATGGAAGGGAGTATGTCAAAATAATAGCATACAACCGCCATGATCCTTATTAGTTTTTTCTTAATGATGATTTCATGTTTGACCAATATTATGAAGGATTTTAGCTTCTGTTTTGCGCATTATGATTGATAATTAAACCAGTATGTTTAATATCTCACATGGGCCAAGTGGGAGAATGTTAGCATTTCCTTTTATGTGACCCACGTGGATATACGATTGATTTATCATTTATTTATTCTAAATAATAATTATGATATCTAATTTTATCATATTTAAATTTAAGTGATAATGATGGTTTAATAAAGCTAATTTCTGATTGGTTCATTTTTTGAAAGTTGTTATCTGATAACCTCTCTTTGATGGAAAGAGAAATTTAACGTATTATCAGATTGGTCCTCTCTCTCCTATATAGTCTGTTTGACCATCAAGACGGATAAGGAAGAGAATTAGGAAAGAGGGAGAAACTCAATCTGTCGTTAATCTATACGCAGTCTCATTTCTCGTCAATAAATATCAATGGATCAAGGTACGCATTCTTGGTTTATGTTTTTATGTAAAAATCATTTATTCTATCTTGACCATTATGTTTATTAAAGAAATCCTTAATAAATCTTACAAGGTTGTCATCATTACAGTCATCACCAGTAGCATTACATTGCTTTTGAAAGTTCGTCACTAGTTCACAAGAACAAATACAATTCCAAATACAATTCCAACCACATTTTCTAATTATCATAATTCTCTCAAGTCAGGAAGCTTTCATGATGGCACTATAACATTTCCCTTCCTCTCCTCAGGCAATACAAAGGATAAAACCCTGGCAAGGCACGTTAGTCTAGTGGACAATAAAACCCGTCATCTTACCTATCTCTCGTATCTCCATATTACCATCTAAATCCACTCAACCAACCCTTTATAAATCCCAAATCAGAATCACAACTTCAAAAAAGAAAAAGAACAAAAAAAAAAACTCGATTGAGGAAAAAAGTATAGATCAATGGTTAAGCATCAAATAAATACCTACTCTTCATATCCACCATACCCTAACTGGAGCTAGAAACCTATTAAATGCACAAGATCAATCCAAACTACCCACCTAAAACCACCATTTCCCCCACTCTCAATCTTTCTACACAGCACCACTCGAACCCACTATTATTTTCCAAACTCCATCAACTACTAAATCCATTCGCATAAGCATTAAAAACCAACAAAAAAAAAGCCTTACAATCTCTTTAGAGCCTTGAATGCAAACAGAAATTAAGCAGAGAGAGAGAGAGAGAAAGGATTCAATAGGCTGAGTACTGACTGATGGTTATATCGCCGTAGGACTCTGGAGCATTTTATCATACCCTTCGGACTCAGGAAGGTGCGGAGGATCCGAGAGACAGCTTCCCGGCCAAGGTGTTGGCCTTCTGGGCTTCCAAGCCTCTCAGCCAGCTCTTCTGCTCCTGGCCTCCCATACTCGTCGAACGCCAACGCCATTCTCCTCCTCCTCTTCCCCTCTGCCCCAAACCTTCTCGGAGGAACGAGGAACGCTACGCGAGGCGGAGCACGCTAGCGTTCGTTAATGCCTCTTGTAGGGAAAGAAAACGAGGGAAAAAGAACATAAATTATTTTGTTTGAAAGAAAGGCAAAAAAATAAAAGTAACTAATTTGTTTATTCTTTTTTAAATAAAAATAAATTTATTAAATTTTAAATTAAAAAAAAATATAAGGAAAAAAAAAAAAAAAAAAATGAAGGAAAAGATATAATTATTTTATTTAAAAAAAGAAAAAAAAAAGAAAGAGAACGAGAGTAACAGATTTCTTGTTTCTTCATAAATAAATTTATTAACTCTTAAATCAAAGAATAGCGTGGGAAGAAAAAATATTTAAGTTATTTTTTTTGAAAGATCAAAATACCCTTCATTTTTTACTCTTCGTTCTTTCATTCACATGATTTATTTAATTTTTAATTTTTTTTTTTTTTTTCTTTTTTCTATCCAAACAAGATAATTAATATTACCTTTTTTTTCTTCCGTCCTTTCAAATAAGATAGAAGAACAATTATTCATTCCCTTCTTTACCCTTTTATCCCTTTTCTTTCTTCTTTTTACTCTTCTCTTCCTTCCTCTCCAAAGATCCAAACAAAGCCTTTAAGATGGGGCTCAATTAGGTTGTCGAACTTGTAATGTATATTATATTATATCATTATATATTATATTATATATATATATGTATGTATGTATGTATGTATGTATATGCAGCATTTTAATAAGTGTATGTGTATAGTATTCTCTTGCCTCATAAATTATAGCTTGCTTAAATTTTTAATTTTACGGTTCCTCTTCTTTTGATGATAAAAATTTGAAATAAAATGGATTGAAAGGAACCAACTCATCATGTTGGTAATATCCCTTCTAGCATCAGAGCCCCAAATTAGTTCTCATGTTCGTTGTGCTGTTAGGTTAAGCATCTAAACCTTCTATTTAAGAATAGATAATTAAACATATCTTTACTATTATCATAACAAAGCTGAAAATGTTTTTAGTACTTTAACTTTAAAAAAAAAAGAACCCGTTTCATTTGAAGATATAAAAAAGAACTCTCAAATCACATTGGTTGTATTTATTCATTCAACATCACATTACAATAATAGCCCATCATTGCCTCTTGGATTCTTGTGCCATCCGTCACTGCAACACAGGTTGAGTTCCAAGCATCAAGGGATCAAGATTAAAGAAGTTGGGATTTCAAGCATCCGTAGGGCTTTCTAGAATTCATTGATGTAAGCACTTAGATCAACAATCAAGAACATGGATAATATGATTGGGAATGAGAATTTGTCGGATTTTTTTTTTTTTTTTGAGTAGGTTCTGATTTGTATGTAGATCATGTAAATATCGAGATTTTATGTTTTTTTGTTGTTAATTTTAGCTACATATTTATTAGAGTCATCTTTATGTATTTATTGTCACTATAAGTCATAATACCTAACAAGGTACTAAAAATTTTCTTTTGATTTTAAAACTTATTTTCTCTTTGCCAATGAATAATCGGAAGAGTTATATCAATAATAAAAGAAGAAAATGAGGTTTGCTAAATTGATTCTCTTTATGTTGGATCTGGTGTGGTGCTCCCAAGCTCACAAAAATATGGAAAGATCAAAGTCCATACTTCATAAAGCATCATGGAGGGTTCTAGAGCTATTTTGGGCTCTAGGTTACTTCAACGCCCATGTTAAGCTATGGGCTTTTAAGGGGACTAACTTGTATTGGGCTGGGTATGAATTCAAGAGTTTTGAGATTGAGTCAAATTATGGGTATATATGGGCTTGGAGTTAACTTAACCTCACTGGTTAGCTATGGAAGTATTTTTGAGTCAGGGTCAAGCCAACTTGGCCATCTATTTAAACCCTAGTCCTAGGGTTTGTGTAAGAAATACAGAGATTCTTTTCTTCCAATAAAATAGGTTTTCTTTCTTTTTTTCTCACCCTAGCCATCGCCCATTCTCTCTCTAGAGGCATGAGAAACTCTAGAGCACCATCTCTCTCTTCCCCTATGCATGCTCTCTTTAGGGCATTTTCTCTCTAGAATATTTTCTCTCTCTAGACATCATTTTTCTCTTATAACATGCGGTAGTTTCTCTCTAGGAAGGAAAAGACATGATCCCTAGGGGGTGGATGGTTTTTCTCTCTCTTGGCCAACTTTCTCTCTCTAGACAACTTTCTCTCTCATTTGATTTTCTCTCTAGGTGGGTTGTTATCTCTCCTAGCGTATGGTGGATTTCTCTCTAAGAAAAGGAGAGGTGTGAAGTCTTGGAATGCCTCTTTCTCTCTCTAGACGTCCCTCTTTCTTTTTCTAACTTGTACCTCAAGTTTCTCTCTCCTAAGAGTTCTCTTTCTTGAAAATTCTTTCTCTCTCTTACGAGGGGCTAAGTGGCTGTCCTATACTTTCTCGTGGTGGCTATTTTGGTTCAGAATTGGAAACTTTTTGCTGCAATTGGTTCAAGAATCAACGGGTTTGCCTCAACACTTAGAGGCTGAATTTTTTAGTTCTTTCTTAAATATATTATTTTTATGCCTATATTTAAATGGTTTACTATGCTAAATTTCAATGTGTTTCAACTTTGTTGTCAATTTTTGTTCATTTAAATGATGCAATTTAGATGCAGTAGAAATTTGCATTTTGTGGTTTTGGAGAATGGCTGCAAATGAGAGCTTTGACTTTTGATATTTGACATTGCCTTTGGGTTGAAATTTAATCTTTTTCCCTACTTTGAGAATGCTTTTGGAAGCTATATTCACTTATATGCATGTGGTTCTACATTGGGTTAGAATATATATTTGTTAGAATTTTGGCATTTTAATATCATATAGCTCAATAATTTATAACTCAGCTCCCAAAGGAATAATTTTGAGAACTATTCACAAAACAGACCAATTAATGTTAAATGTTTTAGGCTTTTGTGTTCAGGCCAGGCCATCTGGATTTATGCTAACAATTTTGAGAGCCATTCCTTAAAGTTATAACCCATTGGATTTATGGTCAAAATCTAATGTATTGTTTAAGGTGTGTTCCCCTACTTCCAATTAATTGAATGCATAATGGAGGACAGACTAAGTTTTTAATTCAATTTCTTGCCATTCTAAAGCTTTGTGTGATAGAATATCAAACATTTTAAGTCCCTCTATCAAGATTCTAAGTATATATATATTAAATTAATATTTTTTTCATTACAACATGGATAATGTAAAATATAAATTCTAAATATATATGTGAATGCATACTTTTTGAATATGATTATTCTCATTGACTTCTACATTATTGTTGTTTTATTGGGGAGATCGAATAGATGAAGCATCTCCAGGAATAATTTTTGCAATAATCTTTTCCTCGGATGCTAGAATAATGAAATTTAAATGGCCATTTGCCCATTAGAAGCTTTAAAAGTTGCTTTTTTTAAAAAAAAGGCATGTTGATGGGCCATATCGTACAAAACTAGGAAAATGAACTTTTATTTTATATATTTTATTCTATATTATATAATATAATTAGATCAAAGATGTATTCATCATCATTTTATCAAACACCAAATTTAAAAATATTGATCAAATAGCATAGGACGTGATAAAATCATTAAAATGATAATTTAAATATTTTTAGAGTTTTTTATGAAAGATTATCCAAAACGTTAGGATCTTTGACATGATAGAGGAGTATATCAACTCAAAGAAATCGATAGAGTTTTATCCATGTATAGCTTTTCCAATAAGACTCTTTAGAAACTCTTACCTTAGGCACGTGGTGGTTTATAGAACCAGGAGTTTCCTGTATACTTCTTTAGCTGAAACATCCCTTGTATCCACTCACTTCAATGTATTCGCTCTTTAATTTTGTACGTATTATCTTAAATAAGTTCATTATACATATAGAATCAGAATCATGCTATTTAAAAATAAATTTTTTATTATTTAATTAAATAAACTATTAATTAGATTTATGAGTCCTTATGCCATTACAATCTTATCTCAACTTTCAGATTATAACACGCAAATAAACTCTTTAATAAGATAGAATAAAGTTAATCATACCTTTAAAAGCTGATACTGTGAGGGTACATTAAACTTTTAAGGAATAATATTTAATTTATTTTCTTTATTCCACTAAAAACCTTATCAAATGATGATAGATTAATGAGGTATAATCCAGTGTCATTATAATAATAATTATTATTATTATCAATGTTTTATCATGATTAGTCCCATGATAGGTGAGCATTAACCAATTAAAAAATAGTTTAATTAGAATTTCTACAGCATGCCTAATTAACCCATGCATTAAATTTGCATTATAATATATTTATTTTGCATGTAAATTAACAATACAAATTTTGTAAAGTATAAACAAAATTATAGTATCCAAATCACATCAATTTAATAGTATGTAAATAAATAATAAACTTGACAGCATAAGAATATTATCCTAGAAAGTTTGGCTCAAAATTTAGAGAGTACAGTATGCAAAATTATAGTCAAAATTATGTAATATTTAATCAAATAATACTACAAAATTTTAATTAATAAAATGAGCTCAACTTGTAATTTGGGTGAACAGATCCATAAGTTAAAAGGAAATATTAGAACCTTGGCCTAATTGGTCTGGGTCCAACCAAGATGCAAAACAATGTTGCAAAATAGGACATGTCGTTGCCTGCTGGCTAAATATGAAAACAACAAGAATAGATAAAATAGCTAGCCAAATAAATAAGAAGCTAGGGGAACTTAACAACAGCATATAATCAAAATAAGTTCCCGGTTCCTCATAGCACTCCCTTTAAAAGCTATAGATCTAATCAACCTCCCAACACCTAACTTGGGTTACAAGCTTGTGTTCTGAGCTCAGCTGCTGATAGCTTGAGAAATGGAATGAACTGGAGCAATAAGATATTGTACCAAATAAAATCCACAAAAAGGTCAAAAGAACATGGAATCAAAGACCAAAAAAATTGTTGACAAAGTGCACACCTCCTAGTCTAACCCTAGAGTTGGATCTTAGATCCCCAAATAGAGATGTATCTATCGACCCCCTATTCTGAAATTTTATTTTTCAAGGAAGGTTGGAGTGGGCAGCAATCCAAATTGGGGAGCGGAGGAGAAGAAAGCAACATCCTCATAGTTGCCAAGAAGATGGCATTGAGACCAAATAGAAAGAAAGAGACTGCTGCTAGCGAAAAAAGATATGGTGGATTTCATAGATAGGGTGGTCATTAGCCAAGACTGGATAGCTTGCCGTGTGGGGAAGTCCCTCCTCTTCAAAGTTCTAATTAATCCAGCTACGGTCCTAATCGACATTGACTCATCGAAAACAAAGCCCTCATTCTAATTTCATAAGAGGATAGAAGTCTTCGATCGGCAATCAGCCGAGCACATAGGCGGCGGTAGCAATGATACCCTAAATTTAGTTCTATATTGGATGAAAAAAAATGTGTTATATGCTTATAACTTAAGTTCACTCACTATTTATTAATTTTTAATTAATTTTTTGGATAGAAAAGACAGATTTGTAGGGTTTCCTTTTCAATTTTAGAGAATAAATAGATGCCCAAGTTGAGGGGTTTGAATGGAAAAATAAGTTTAAGATTTGAGAAGAAAAATCAATTGTTGTTTCTCTCTTCAAAATATAAATCTATAAAAAATATACTTATATGAAATTCATCAAATTATGGATCAATAAACCTCAAAATAATAATCCAAAATTAAAGATCAAATCAGATCTCATCTTTCACAAAATAAAATAAAAAATAATATTTAATTTTTTATGTACACATTTAGGAGATTAAGCGTGCACTGGTACCAATTGAAAGACAATATGAATTTCACAAATCTAAAACATAATTGATAATCATAATATGATGAGTATATGTGCACATATAATATAAAATAAATCATGCATGGATTTATTGCAACATCCATAACTTTTTTGTAATGAAGAACTTAATTAGGATTTTATGTGTATGTGATAGAAGGGAAGATTTCTCTATACATTAATGGCAGCAAAAGTATTACGACTCAATAGGATATAGGGTGAGGGCAAGGACCTAGAAACTCAAACTTGCTAGATCCTAAATAGCTCATCCTATGACCCTTGATTTTCTCATTTATTGTTGGCATAAGCATTGGAAGGTTTTCTTTTTTTAGCCCTCTATACCTATTTTTTCCCCCTTTTTGCAAAGACGAATAATTCAACTAGAAGGTGCTTTACCAAGATAATTTATCCATTAGCATATGAAGGCCAAATCCGAACACCAACATATATGGTGCCCTCAGCTGCAAGCAAGACTTCAAGAAACTTGATTACCAAACATTGACAGTATTTCATGTCATTTCATGGCATAAGTCAGTGCCTGATATCTCAAAAGTGAAGAGTTGGCATCAGTCAATATTGAGAGTCAGTGTAATTTGGTGTTTTTACAAGCGACAAAAAATAGTGTTGATGGTTTTCAGATACAAATCTCCTGTGTCATATTTGAGAAAGACGTTAAAGAAATTTATGCAAGGGTCCTTTGCATTGTGATCTTTCTTTGTACATCTATACATATTGTCAATCATAAAGAGATTTTCCTACCGTACATTATGGGTGATGGGTAAGGAAGGAGACCCTATCTGTTCACTGATTCAAAACCGAGATGAAATTAAAATGATACAAGACTTTTAGCTCTAGATCATATAATGGGCTAAACCTTAACAATTTTAAACATCTGATATTACCTGCCAAAGCAACAGGAGATGGCCTTTTCTATTATGCATCACAATAGCAATGTTAAAAAGTAAAGCATCACTTGGACATAATTCCAATCAAACGATGCGATGAATAGTTTGAATTTAAATAAAAGCTATTAACTTTTTCTAATGCAGTAATTTAACTTTTCTTAAATGATGCTCCTCTTGGATTCTAAGCTCCTCTCAGAATTTTATCATGTTCCTTAAGAGCCTGATACAATACTTGAAATCAGTCATTACTTCTACCATAACAATTGATTATAGTTTTTGGAGTCAGACATCATGGTGCTCTTGAAACCTAGCCAACTGCCATTAATCATGCTTATAAACTTAAATGAAACTTTTTTGGTGCATTCCAAGTTAAGTACACAAATGATAAATAGGTAAAAAAAGAAAAAAAAAGTTAAGTACAAAGGTGAAGTTATTACATGACCATGGATGACAAGTCTAAAAAAAAATCGAATACAAGTAATTTATCTTGTCCCTGCTTAGGTACTTTGTTCTACTTACGACGGATGGTCACTCTGGGTTGGTTGAGATGTTCTTTTGCAGTTTGAAGCAGCTCATCTAAAACATCATCTGTGCTCTTACAGTAAAAGACCTCGAGTTCCTTGAGCTGAACAAGATGTTCAATGCCGAAATTGGCCTCTTCAATTGACATGTCAAATAAAGTAAGCCTTGCAAGATTAGGCATTGCTCTTTCTTTGAATCTCACCGAACCGAGCCCTTGAAGGAGGAGGATTTTAAGCTGTGGAAATCCTTCCTGAACAAAACACAAGTTTTTTTCCGCAAATGAACCATACATCAATTTGAGATAAATCAAGTTGGGTAGATTTTGAAGGACTTGGATGGCATCATCCTCTAATCGAGTGATATAGAGTAATTTTAGCTACATCCTTCAGCAAGGCAACCCAACTAGGAAACTTTTGCAATAACCCATATAATTTCAGCTCTTGAAGTTGCAGAGGAGGAGAGGATATGCTCTCTAGGCAATCAAATGAGACATTCTCACAAGCGCTCAATTCCAAAGAGCGAAGGCAACTGTTTAGCTTCGAAAGAGATGTAGAAAGAAGTGACATGTGCTCTGATTCGAGACCTACCAGAGACAAGTGTCTGAGTTGAGTCAGCTTCCCAAGCTCCTTTATCACGTGGCCTTGACACCACACGGAATCCAATGTCTGTAGGGATTGTAGATTACCGATTCCACTCTTGGGTAGAAAGACAAAATGTCCACGAAGATGACGTAGCTTTTGGAGCTTGGTGACCCTCTGCACATATTGGAGCTCCCCAACACATCTAGTGTTTCTAGTTGGCGAAGATTTTCCCAGGACTTGGGAAGATTAAAATACGGACAAGAAAATTCAAGCCCAAGTACTTCAAATGAATCAATTCACTAATCCACTTGAGCTGCTGCCTACTCAGCATTTCTAGACGCTGCAAATCCAAAACCCTTAAAAGCCTCGGTCGAGATGAATAAATGCTGTATCATCAATTCTAAAATATGTTATTGATCGGACATGAGGTAAATCAATGCTCTTGATCCTTGTATTGATAGATAGGCGTCTAATCTTTTTTGTGCATAATTGGTACTGTCTCATGCTCATCCGCTAGAAAAGAAATCAGTAAATTTTGCTCTCTTGACTTGGAAACCATGACTTCGAGCATCACATCATGGACTGTACAACTCTTCACCTTACCATCCCAACGGATCTTTGATGGTTGAATCATACTCCTGTTGATGAACTCATCAAAATATTTCTCTGCAACCTCCTCTGCACCTATGTCTTGGGTGCCAATTGCGAGCCCTTCAGCCGCCCATAGTTCCACCACTTGCTTCCGTTTGATCTCATAGTCCTCTGGATATTTACTTAAATATAGGAAGCAAGGCCTGAGAGAGTGAGGCAAGTCATAATAACTCAAGTTTAATATTTGCTTCACTACCTCGAGGCTAGGATCGGTTTCCAGCTCATATCCAAGTCGATCAATCAGATCTTGCCATTCTTTCCTAGTCTTGCTGCGCTTGCTACGTAGCAGACCGGCTATGGTAACAATGGCTAATGGCAATCCTTCACATTTCTTCAAAATAGCTTCAGATAGATCCTTGAGCTCTTGAGGACATCTACCCCCCGAGTCCTTGAACACCCTCTTGCAGAACAAGTCCCAGGATCGCTCATGAGAGAGGGGTTGGAGATTGTAGATATGGCCAAATTGAAAGGTAGAGCGACAAGTAGCAGCAACTCTTTCAATCCGAGTAGTTACCATGACCCTACTGCCATTTGTGCTATCAGGTAATGCAAACTTGATGCTTTCCCATGAGGTATGGTCCATATATCATCAAAAACAATCAAATATTTTTTTCCATTGAGAAGTTGTTTGAGCTTTTCAACCAACTGCACAAATGTGAACTGCTCAATTTTAGGCGGGGGTCTTCAGAGATTGGAAGCTGACGAATCATGTCTCTTAGAAGATCCTCGATATGAAATTTGGAGACGGTGATCCAAAGACGCAGTCGAAAAGTTGGCCAAGTATCTGACTCTCATAAACCTTTCTGACGAGAGTGGTCTTGCCTAATCCACCCATGCCGACCACTGACATCACACTGAGTTGAGGATTATTTTCTTCTGTCAACCAGCCAATTAGGTCATTTTTGGGCTTATCCATACCAACTAGATCCTTTTCCTCAACAAAGAGAGCAGTCATTCGAGGATCATGTGGAGCATAGCTGCTAACGACATGAGAGCCAGGAGTAAGGCCTTGGGAAGGCATGGTGAGACGGTAGCGGTTCACCCTTTCGCTGGCTTCCTTGACCTTGGATTGGATATCCCGTATCTGAGTGGCTATTTGATGGCGTGCTCCCAATGTACTTAGCAAGGAAAAACAACTTCGTAAGGCACCTGCCAGTAGAGATGTAAACATATTAGGTTCTATTTGTGTTTAGACTTGTAACCATTTTTTTTTTTTTTTGCAACTTATAATAAATATCAAAATATATTATTATTTTTATTTCTATCTTCGTCCATCATCTTTTACCATATAAATAAACTTGTAAAAATGAAACTATTACTTCAATAACTAAAATGTTTATTACATCATTTCTCCTTGTGAGGTTTTCTAATGCACTGAATAATTTCAATCTTATAGTGTGTACCTACATCCAAAACATGATATTATATAGTGGTTGGTATGCTAATGGGGGTGGTTGTAATTGCCTTGTATTAAGCATGAGCAACAAATATTGGCCTCTTACTTTCATTAGTATTAATTTAATTTATTATGTTTAGGAGATTATTGAAAAGCTCTGCATAACTGATTTGAACTTATTATATATTATAAGTAAGTTTCCTTCCCACACACTTCCTTCGTATCATAAATCTTTACTTTATATATCATTATGTTTATTATAAAGCACACAATTAATTATTCCTCTCATAGATGCATATTTTTATGAATAGCCCTGGTTTTGAAATTACCAGTGTAAAAAAAGAACTCTCCATGTAAAATTTATTTAGAAATTACAAGTTAAACCTGATCATGATTGAAAATATAATTTGAATTGTTTAAAATGTAGATTAAAGAACTTAAATTAATTTTGATATTTGATTATTCATGTATTATTGATGCCTTGACATGAGATACCTTGTCATGGGCTAGAAATATGGCATTACCGATATCATAAACTAAAAATGTGATAATATTGATGTCCCACCATTAGCTAGAAATGAGGTGATTTTGATGCCTTATTAAAAAATAAAAAATGACAATATCGGTGCTCCATCATGGACTTGAAACATGACTGTAGCTTAATCTAAAGATAACTAAATGGGGAATTGTGACATGAAATTATAAAATACCATATGATTCGTACAACTAAAATTATAGATTTTTTGTACAAATTGTATATGGATATTTATAGATATATTTGAATGTTGATGAAATTATTTAACGAGTTATATATATGACCTAAATATTTAAGATAATATCTTTTTTATCAATGATTTATATTCATATTATCTATTAAATTCATGCAATTTATCAAGCCATTAACCTCGTCCTCACCCTCGCTTCATCTCTGCCTTGATTTCGAACAAACTATTTTTTTTTCAACCCTGCCCTTGTCGTTGTCAATTCCCTGCGGAGAATCTCCATTCCTTATTTATTTTTTTATAAAATTAGCTATGAACTTTGGATCCAATTCTATTACATAAAAAAAATTTGAAATCCAAAATCTATTATAAATTAGTAAACATTTAAAATGATTAAAATACCTAAATTTAGTATCATAATATTTGGTCTAGTATTTAGCTTTTGAATTATATCACGCATCAGCTTACCTGGAGGCCATGTCCACCTGCCAGCTTAGGTGAAGTTTGAACTTCGTCGATGCAGTCTTCCGCATCATAGCCAATTCCCGCACTTCTTCCACCCAATTCCTCGCCACCTCATGCTGTCCTGCTGGTCCTCAGCACTCCTCAGAAAGGCCTTCATGCTCTTCAGCTCATCTATGATGTATTGATCTCGCCGCGCACCCCTCGTAGCAATCGTACCTCTTCTTTGACGGTGTTTGTCAGCTCCTCCACAAGGGAGCTCACCACACCTTCAATCGCAGACGTGGCAAAAGCCGAGGTGATAGGATCCGCCATGTCCCTAATCTCTAGTTAGTCAACTTTATATGGCAAAATTAAGACGCTGCTTAGTCAACTTTACGTAGTTCAGGTGCCTTGCTTTGCAAATAAGATCCTTATTAGCGACTTCCCTGCACAGATCAAGAAATACCTTAATCATGTAATCCAGGAATGAATCTAATTCTATTCTCTTCTTCCCAAATAAAAAAAGAAGCAACAAGAATGCTCTGATCTCTAACAACAAGAATATTAAGCATCAGCGAGATGTTTCTTGGTGATAACCTGACATGTCTTTGCATATATATACACAAACACCAGTTCTCTGGCAATAGTTATTGTAAATTTTGAGCTGTTTTATTCACCATAATTTATTTTAATAAATTAAAATTATCATGTTTAGTAGTTAAACATAATAATTTGAGCAGTGAAATTTGATTCCCAAATTTAAGATGGTCATAAATCATCTAATATGATTCCTATTTAAAGGGTAGATGAAAAAAGTTTGATCATCTTCAATTATATTCTTAACTTTATATAAATATTTAATAATACTTAATTTGATTACATATTTAGTTTACACTACAACATTTTTAAAAATTATTTTAGAAAAAAGAAGAGAGGCTAGTTAAAGATAAAAAAATATTTATAACAAAATTTAAATAAAACTTAAAAATATAGCAAACTGATTATTATATTTTATTATTATGAACCAACATAATCTTTTATTAATAAAAATAGGATTATCAGGCATAAAATTATTATAAATAAAAGGTGCATGAAATATCTCTACGTATTTCTACGAATAAAAAAGAATAATTGCCATCCACTAGCAATTGACCTGCCACCGTTTACATTAGCACAGATTGCTACAGTATTGACCATGGAGTTGGTGCACGCCAGCACCTCGTAGTTGCCAAGGGAGCGAGGGTCCTTTAATTTGCCACTTATCCTTAAATATTTAAGTGGAAAGTGTTCTGTATATGGCTAGAAAGGAAGCTCGATCTCTTCCATGTAGCGGCGCTGTATTGCACTGCCCACTTTTGCTATTAACAAGAAGGGGAGAGGCTGGTGAGCTCAGAAGTTATAAATAAATAAATTAAAAATCTACGACTAGCTCTGAAGTTATCCAACCATTGGGTGTTGCAGTACATTAGGAAATCAAAGTAACATTTTAGCAGCGTCACGCTTCTTTATTTTTTATCACAATGAGTTTAACCATGGCCCAAGTCAAAATTTACGTAATTCAAAATAGAGACAATACAAAGGGCAAGAGGAGCTGTTTGAATTACAAAACCATCTCTATACAGTTTTGATAGTAATGTGTAATGAATTATTCTACATTAAAAAATCTATATATCCATTTTATTTAAAAAAATGATATTATTTTTAGTTCATAAGATGATACATAATAAGGACAACTGGTGCATGGTATTTTTTATTAGTTCCAGATTCACCGAAGTTAGCTTTAAGTTTAAAATGATGAGGAGAACTCCTGACTCGGACTCTTTTCAGCCCACCAAAATGGCATGAAAATATTTCCTACGAATTTAGCTACGATAATCCATATTTGCAACTTTACTTCGGCTTTTCGAGTGCAATCGTGCACTTATATATACAACTTTACGATAATCCACGAGCTGGAATGAATAGAGATGGGATGAGGTGAAGCGTTTTGCATACAACATTTGCAAAGCCTGCTCACCGCCCGACGAACTCCTAGATCTCATCATCGCCGACCACTGGTTGGGCCACCAGATCCGGCGGCCGTACATGGCCGGATCTGGTCGAAGGCGAGGAAGAAGACGATCGCCTCTTCCCTAGCCGACAGCCGCTTCCCCTCCGAGATCCAGCCCACCCCACCCACTACTCCGGCGATAAAGAACCAGCCGGCAACAACGAACCTGCCGTCGACGACGCTGGCGACAACCCCTCTCTCCCCTAACGACGGCAAGCCCAGATCTGACAAGAAGACCTGCAGTCCTTTTGTCTTAGCCCGACCATCGTTGGAAGCCAGCCATGGCTTCCCATCCTTGCCGGAAACTAGATCTAGAGATCTAGATCCATCCGAACGCCGTCGCTGGTCTCTTCTCCGGCGACGGTTCCGGCAAGACTCAGCCCACAGCACTCAAAGAGTTTCAGGTATGTTTCTAGCTAACCTAAACAGAATAAGGATATAAGGGATGAAAGAAAAATTACCTGTGAGTTTTGTTGCTTGCCGGTGACTATCGGAAAGATCTAGCAGCTCCCCTAGGTTCGACGAAGGTAACCTTATTTCCGATCTATCTACTGCATGCCCTATCAGCCAACAACAACAGTATTTAGAAACAAGAGAGACTTTGAATACATGAACAGAGGTTGGAAACAGAAACAGAGAAGCATTATGCGGCTGGTTTCCGGCCTCCCTACCTTGCCGGCGATGAAGATTCCAACTACGGCGAAACCCACAATGAAAGAAGAGCTGTCGCTGGTTTCGCTCGAATGGCCTAAACAAAAGCTAGCCCCCTCTCACTGTGGTAAGAAATTGGGGCCCACATTGTGAAGATTTTGTTGAGATATTTACGACTAG
This sequence comes from Calamus simplicifolius, assembly GCA_900491605.1. Classification (NCBI taxonomy): domain Eukaryota; kingdom Viridiplantae; phylum Streptophyta; class Magnoliopsida; order Arecales; family Arecaceae; genus Calamus; species Calamus simplicifolius. The sequence continues at coordinate 473,255 of UESW01003948.1, read as the reverse complement.
CTCCCGCTCACTGTGATAAAATATTGGGGCACACATTGTAAAGATTTTGTTGTTACAAAAATAATAATTTTTAATTTTTATGACCGAATTTGGCTTATTGAACTCCTCTTAAATTTGCCAGATTTATTTCCCACAGGTCGAGAACTTTACTGTAGCTGAATTGTTTGCCGCGGTGGTCCTTCCGTAGTTTATTTGTTTAATCGAGACATCATGATGACTGCATGTGAAGCGTCTGATACAGTGCCTGCCAGGTTGAAACAGGGCTATTTTAATCGATCCTTGACAACTTGTCAGTTTATTTAAGCTACATCAGATCGAATCTCTCCTAATCAATTTTTATTAATGAGTAAAATATCTATTTTTGCTGTACGTAATACGCATGGCATGTGAACGGCATTTGGTCATTGCACCAGTCAATGAAGTAATCGGATTATCAGCCAAAGCTAATAGTAATATATGACCACAAACCAACAAAACAGTTAAATAATTAATGGTCAGTGGTCATGGAAAAGTTGCCTTTCAAAAACTTGGAGGGAGGTTTGTTCCTTTCTGGGCAATAAGGAAAGAATTCCGGAAATTTTGATTTTGGGAGGCCCCATTGCAGCCATGTATTTTTCTTCATTCCACCGATGCATGAGCTGGCGTCGTGTGCACAAAGTTGATGGTCAAAGTGCAAAACCACTTTTAATCAGCGTATTTTTTACATAGTACGGAAAATAAATTTCATTTATTCAATGCATCTATTATGCCTTTAAAAGCAGGTACAATATGTAACTTGTGAGGAGCATAGATTTTCAGCCAGAATAGAAGACCAACTTAACTGCAATTGATTTGCATCAATGGCAAGTATGAACACCAGTTGACAGTGCTGTAGAAGACATCGATAAATGACGGGTAGTCTTAAAGTTAACAGGAAGGCAAGCCCTTATTTTATATTTTAGCTCCATGGCGATCATAGTTTACATACGTTAACGCATCTATGACTAAATCATCACATTTGTTATAGGAAAAGAAAGAGGAAGAGGAATATTCAAAACAGGTCCTCCCTGTTTTAATGATGAGTGTAAAAAATAACACCCAAGTAAGAGGTTTTTTCTTTCCTCCAACATGTGTATCCATGGAATATGTGTATGCATGGTAAAAGAAGACAATTTTTCTACTAAGTTAGCCTACATAAATATTTCTATCCCTGCTGATCATGTATAAAAGAAAGAGCGTCCATTTTAATATATGGGTAGAAAGTTACACAGTCCATGCTTGCAGATTTGTGGGTTCGGTCATAAGAAAGTTGAGAGAGAGACATTAGCTTAAATCTCAGAGAAATTTTTATTTGGGGCATTGAAAAGGAGTTATGGTCCAGTTGATTGGGAAGAAGCTTTGATTGAGCAAAACGAAATTAAGTGGTTCAGTGGAGATGCTTTTCACCTTCTAAATACTACACCCCACTTGCAGCCCTGCTCAAATCAGGCACGCTGGGAAAAGTCCGAGATAGCGGGCAGCACAGCAAACTGGACAGCATAAAACTGCAGATTGGCAGACCCTGTCCAATACTTGCTAGGGTACAAGTTTTCGACTCAAATTAGTAAGATGAGTTGCAATACCAATTTCTAAATACTTGTCACTCCACAAATACTTCTTTGGTGCAGAAGCCCGGTCTGTCGGTGAAACCTTTACACTTTGCTCGAACATGACTTATTTGAAGTTTTCTATCTTAATATTTATTATGGATGTAGTTATACTGAGTTGATCACCCTCTTATTCGGCTGCCTGTCTCCAGTGACAGGTATTAATTCCAAAATATACTGTAGCTGACTACGATCTGGTCCTGAAATCGTCTTCAGCTACCATGGATCCCAAAAGGTCAGAAAGTTGGCAGCCTTATTCATGTCATGCTCGTGACCCCTACTGGTGTTCTTTGAGAAGACGCTAAGTCATAGTGTGAACCCATGGAAAAGGATCTCAATCTCTCTATCTCTCTCTCTCTCTAGGGCATGGCTTTTGTAACGATCCGGGCCCACGGGCCCGTTTCGTTACAAGAAAGCAAGACGAATAAGGTTCACACCAACTGAGATCAATCTTTGAGAATATCCGGGCTCCCTAGAGTTGTGGTGGCTCAAGTTGGTGTGGACCTTGTCCATCTTGCTTTTTGTAACAAAATGGGCCCGTGGGCCCGAGTCGTTACAGCTTTTTCTTCAAGCTAGGTTCACATAATTTCAAACTCTAGAGTCTCTGCTTGTCGATCCTGCTGCAACCTGCTTCCATGTGGGAGTGGCCAGAGCAATCATGCAAGAAGCACATGGGAGCCAACTGTGGGTTATCTTGGATATTGGTTACGGGCTTGCAAAAAGGTAAAGGAAAAGCTAGACTCTGCATCATCATGGATGCGCTTGATGTGTGTTTTCTGTATCAAAGGAGAGTACAGTGAAACTTTTTCCTAAGATAAAAGAAAGTAACATAGACTTTATGTAGGAAAAAGAAATAGATTAATGCGATGACTTTTAGATTCAGCATTTTGGGCTTTGCGACAAAGAGGTGGCGATTGTTAGGCATTCTGGGCTTTGCGACAAAGAGGTGGCGATTGTTAGGCCTGCAGCACCACCACGGGCGCTCCAGTGGGAGCACTGGACAGGAGGCAGCATTAATGCAACCTTGGCCACACAAAAACCATTGCACGCAAAACATGGGCATTGCGACCGAACATGGAGGGCTCCATCACGGGCGCTCCAGTGGGTTTTTTTTATGACAAAAGAGCATGAAAAAATAAATACAATATCTCTCACATTTTTTTTTGATGAAATAGGAGAAAAAAATGCGTGGGCTTCCTATATAATTTTTCTTCTTCCTTTGAAATTTTTTTCAATCTCATTTTCTTTCCAAACAAACAACCCTTGGTTCTACTAAGGCGCTAGGGGGTGATGATTTGGCTTATACAAATTATTTAATTTAATCTAGATTGACGTTAGCATCATTCAACCACAAGGCCAACCACTAGTAGATGGTGAATTGACTATTTTAAATCAGAAAATCACATATCCTATGTATCCAATGGTGGAGCCCTTTAATAGCATGTTGCTTTTGCACTGACATTACCGGATCGCAGAGAATGTAGTGCGTTTAGAAAGATTCTTTTAGAAAATTAAACTTTAATTCTACCACTCAAAGCGTCTTTCAAAACTTTCAGCCCTTTATATCAATTTTTTTATATTTTTTTACTTTCTTTATTTACAGCACCATAGAGCTCGAAGCATGATAATAAAAACCTTATATTTCTGTGTGTGAAGTCATCTTATGCTTTTCAGCTTAAATTATTATCAAACTAGCAAATTCAACTAATTTATATTGAATTCTTGCTGCCTCAGGTACTCATTAATTGTCAAAACAACCAGTAACTGTTAGATTTAATAATCATATATTAAAGATTAAAATACCTAAGTTTAAATCAGGTTATGTATAAAGAACTTGTAAAAGTGCATATCTTTTCTAAAGTGGAACCATCTTCTTATCTATAGCGCTAGTTCTTTTTCTTTCTTATCATACTTTATATTATCGTTTGTAAGGCTAATAACCTTCTAACCCTTTATATAAAAGACTAGTAAGAGTTATAATTGAATTAGAATGAAAGTAAAATCGAATCATAAAATAAAATAGGAGCTCTTCGATTAAGGAAACAAAATAATTAGGCTCTACACTTCTATACCATATACCCACATATATTAATCATTAAAATAAATTTTGTTTAGTATTTTATAAATTATGCACTTTTTTTAGGCTTGTACCAACCCATGTTTTGAAAATATTAAAAGTTTATAATCAATGATGCCCGCACAGTAATTTTAAAAATCTTTCGGAAACTACTCAATCATGTCAGGGCCTCTAATTGTCACTGTAGCATGATTCTTGAGAATGTTAAAAGGAATGTGGATAGAGGTGATTTCAAAATAGTTAATTTTTTTTTCTCTCTTTGCTTTTGTTGTTATTTTTCTCACATTCAGACTCTAAATTTTTTGTATAGATGGTAAAAGCAGTTAAAAGGCAAGAAAAAAATACTCCCTACCAGCAAAGATAAATTCATCAGCCAGATGCTTCTGCATGGGGACTCAATTATAATAGTTCTCGGGAGTCCCAAATGAGCTGGGTCTCTCTTGAGAATTAGAGTATAAAACTTTCTTCTTAGCAGGCAATTAGTTTTGGTCTTTTTCCCTTGCTCTCAAATATGACTTGTCATTATGTTTACTAAAAATTATTTCATGGAGCTCGATCCTGAAAGTGGGAGCAAGTGATGTGATGTGATCAGGTTTGGCTGACCTATTCTATAGGATGACCATGTTGAAAGACTTGTATTTCCTATAAAGTTAATATTTATTATAATAAAATTAGTTTTATCAATATGCATATTATATTCATGGATACATTGTAATTAATATAATTATGATATTTTTCTCCTTAGATTATATTGTAAGATGATTATGTTAATAATTGAGATTATTAATTAAGGATGATGATATTCTAAATTCTTTATAGTCTAAAATTTAATCAAAATGTTAGAATATAAAAGGATGACATATTCTATTATAACATTGGTGTTTCTAAGGCGACAAATATTAATTTGACCAATAAAAATACTCTTGAACTAACTATTATAAAAGAGATACTCTAATTACAATTATAGAAAGTCCTTATTAATCTGAGGGTATTGCTAAATCCTATGTTGATTCTATATAGCTTGATATTATATATAGTGATGCTTAATCGAAAAGCTCTATACAGATATGTTGGGTTATATATATGATAAATAAAGATTAGTAGATATACAAATTGAGACATCATTTTCAAAGTAAGAGAGTATTCAAGATTATATCTCTAATATAGTGGACTAAAATTCGGTCGATTAATTTAGAAAAGCATTTTACTAACTATTTTTATATATAAATAGATTTTATCCTATTTAGAAATATTTTCTAAGTGAAATTTTAATGGTCCAATCCTATTGACTTATGTTGAATATTAATTGATAGGCAAATTATTATATAAAATATTATGTTATGAGATGCTCACAACAATCTCGTTCTTTAGTTATAGGCTATAGTTTGTTGATGGACATGATTGCACCCACCAAGCTTTTTATGATTTGTTTGATCAAAATATGGTTACCAAAAAAAGGACTTCCCTAATGGGTCTTATGTAACATGCTCTTTCTCTCACTATGAAAAGAGATGCGAAGCCCAATAAGTCTCTTAACCTATAAATGATCATTTATGAGATTTAATATTATGAGTTATAGAACATAAATGAGTTACAAAATTCTAACTCATTATGACATGAGTTATAGAATTCTAAAGGTTATAATAATCATGAAAAGTTAAGAATTCCAAGAAGTTTTATAGGTTATGGAATCCTAAGAAACAAAGGAAAGCCATCACTTTTACATAATGAGATCTAAGCTTGAAACTAAATATGAGTTTTTGTGAAAGAAAAGTATGTGTAAACTTAGTAGGGCTTTGTAATTATAAAATCTTATGGGGATATTTCATGCTGCATGCACTAAGGAACAAAAGGTAAGTAAGCCTTTATTAGTATTTTATTTAAATAATTATTTGATATCGCATTTGAATAATTCATTTATATGTGTAATTTTAATTGATATTTTGAAAAAATTGATTTCCAATACCCTATACATGCCTTAAACATTTAGCACTACTATTTTAAACATAGATAATTTCTGCAAAGTATGCATGATATGTGTAAATTATGATTAGCCAAATACTTAATTTGTATTATGCAACTTATGTTCATTTTTAAAACATTCTATGAATGGTTTTAAATAACATGTGAAAATCAAGTTTTTGAATATAAAATTATGCCACCTGCAGTTCACTATATTATGACATGATGACATGGTAGAACATGATGATATGATGTGACATAATATGGCATGATGACATAAAACTAGTATCATGACCCTTCCTTCACATAGGAATTATATATGGAGGTAACACCTTAAGTGGTGTCCTGTTTTAGCCCTGTCATAGGCATCAATGTGGCCATAATGAGGCAGCAGTGTGTATGTAATAAAATGATCTAAATGATGATAAGAATTTGGCCAGTTGGATTTCAAAAGTTTTGAAAAAGAAATTGTTTCCAACATAATTCAAGAATGATATTATTAATATCATAGGACACACATGTTTTTCTTTTTTGAAATGTGATATGATACATTATTTTGGAAATAAAATGATATAATTATTCAAATTTTGCCATTATGACTTCAAAAGTTTTGAAATAAAAGTTGAAATATAAAATGGCAAAAGTTTTCATCATAATTCAAAGTATGATATTATTAGCATCAAGAGAACACATATAATTTTCTTTTGTGAAATATGATATGATATGTTATTTTGGAGATAAAATGATATAATTATTTAGGCTCACTTATTGAGTGAGAACTCATTAAACTCTCAATGATCCTTTTCAGAGACAAAAGAGTGACTTGAAACTGGAGTAGAATAGAGCTTTCGTCTGCGTAGATAGAATTCTAATTTCTAGTTATATTTGTAATTCTCAGACACATGTTTTATGTTGGATTGTAGTCAGAATAATGTCATATTTAAATGAAATATATTATCTTGTATTCTTCTAATTATGAATGGCTTTGATTATTGAATATCTTGCATGACTTACATGCAGTGGGTTGGCACCCTTGATCCAATCCTGGGTCTGGGGCATGACATTGAGGTGCCAGAAAAAAGAAAGGAGAGGATCTAAGCCTCCCACCAGACCTCTTTGATTGTCAGATAGTTGATGGCCAAAGTTGGCTCTCAAGTGGTGATCAATCGTCAACTCAAAACAGGGTACCCGAATTTATCTCATCGACCATTGAAATACAGTAAGGAGGATCTCAGCCTCCATGGTCGAACCTCACCTCTACTCATTGGCCACCAACCGCCTCACAGCCGAGGTCGATTGGACATAGACGTCGGCCAATTGGCCACTCCAAGCAGTGGACCATGACCCCCCTAATCGGCCACAAAAGTTCACCCAAAAGCAGGGTCCCAAAGGAGATGAGAATAAAGCTGGAATAGCTGGGGATAAACTCCAAAATAGTCAGAATAGTAGGAATAACAAGTAATGTTTCAAGAAAAGACATATTTCTAGGAATTTGTGGGGTTTGAATGGAAAAATCAATTATTGTTTCCAAGATTTTAAGAAGAAAAATCAATTATTGTTTCTCTTTCCAAAATATAAATCTATAAAAAATATATTTATATGAAATTCATCAAATTATGGATCAATAAACCTCAAAACAATAACCCCAAAAATTGAAGATCAAATCAGATCTAATCTTTCATAAAATAAAATAAAAAATAATATTTAATTTTTCATGTACACATATATGAGATTAAGCAACACTGATACCAATTGAAAGAAAATATGAATTTCCAAAATCTAAAACATAATTGATAATCACAATATCATGAATAATATGTGCACATATAATATAAAATAAATCATACATGAATTTATTGCAAGATCTATAACTTTTTTGTAATGAAGAATTTAATTAGGATTTTATGTGTATGTGGTAGGAGAGAAGCTCTATACACTAAAGGCAACAAAAATGTTACAGCTTAATAGGATGGGTGAAGGTAGAGACCTAGAAGCTCAAACTTGCTTAGATTTTAGATAGCCCATCTTATGATCCTTGAATTATTTTCTCATTCATTTTTGGCTGGTATAATCATTGGAAAGTTTCTTCGAGGGAAAACTTTGGTCTTATACCTTTTTTTTCCCTCCTCCTTGCAAAGACGAATAATTTAACTAGAATGTATTTTATCATCCAAATGAAGATAATTCATCTATTAGCATGTGAAGACCAAAATTCAAATACCAACATATATAGTGCCCCCAGCTGCAAGCAAGACTTTAAGAAACTTTGGAGAAACTTGATTACGAAACATTGACAGTGTTTCATGTCATTTCATGGCATAAGTTGGCGCCTGATATCTCAAAAGCAAAGAGCTGGCATCAGTCAATATTGAGAGTCGGTGTAATTTGGTGTTTTTACAAGCGACAAAAAAATAGTGTTGATGGTGATGGAGCCAGTTGACCCCATGGAGAATAAAAAATTTTTTGGACGGCCCCAAAGGCCGACACCTCCAAGACCGACGACCCCATAGGCCGACGGCTCCAAAGGCCGACGGCTCCAAAGACCGACGGCCCCAAAGGCCGACGGCTCCAAAGACCGACGGCCCCAAAGACGGCACCTTCAAGACCGGCACCTCCAAAGACTGACGGCCCCAAAGACCGGCACCTCCAAGACCGGCACCTCCAAAAATCGACGGCCCCAAAGGCGACGGCTCCAAGGCCGACACCTCCAAGGCCGACGGCTCCAAAGATCGGCACCTCCAAGACCGACACCTTCAAAGACCGATGGCCCCAAAGGCCGACGACTCCAAAGACTGACGCCCCAAAGGCCGACATCTCCAAGACCGACGGCTCCAAGATCGACGGCCCCAAAGGGGGACACCTCCAAGACCGACGGCCCCAAAGGCCGACGGCTCCAAGACCGACGGCCCCAAAGGCCGACACCTCCAAGACCGACGGCTCCAAGACCGACGGCCCCAAAGGCCGACACCTCCAAGACCGACGTCTGCAAGCCAGGCGGCCCTAGCACTTCCCAGGTGCCCCCGGCATCTTCCTAGCCGGCCCCTGCGTCTCCAAGCGAGTCGGCCCCGGCACTTCCCAGGCGGCCCCGGCACTTTCCAGGTACCCCCGGCATCTTCCTAGCCGATCCCTACGTCTCCAAGCGAGTCGGCCCCGGCACTTCCCAGTCGGCCCCGGCATCTTCCCAGTCGGCCCCGGCGTGTCCAAGCTACGCGGCCCGGGCACTTCCCACACGGCCCCGGCACCTTCCCAACCGGCCCCTAAGTCTCCAAGCTAGGTGGCCCCGGCACTTCCCAGCCGGCCCCGGCACGTCCAAGCTAGGCGGCCCGGCACTTCCCAGGCGGCCCCGGCACCTTCCCAGCCGCCCATTGCGTCTCTAAGCTAGGCGGCCCCGGCACTTCCCAGGCGGCCCCGACACCTTCCCAGCCGGCCCCTACGTCTCCAAGCTAGGTGGCCCCGGCACTTTCCAGCCGGCCCCGGCACGTCCAAGCTAGGCGGCCCGGCACTTCCCAAACGGCCCTGGCACCTTCCTAGCCGGCCCCCTGCGTCTCCATGCTAGGCGGCCCTGGCACTTCCCAGCCGGCCCCAGCACGTCCAAGCTAGGCGGCCCGGCACCTCCCAGGCGGCCCCGGCATCTTCCCAGCCGGCCCCTACTTCTCCAAGCAAGTCGGCCCCGACACTTCCTCCGCCTCTCCAGTTCCGCCGAGTCGGCCAAGGCCATCCCTGGCCGGCCCGACTCGGCCCCGGCGTCTCCAGTTCCGCCGAGTCGGCCAAGGCCATCCCCGGCCAGCCCGACTCGGCCCCAGCATCTTCAGCCCCGCCGAGTCATCCAAGGCCATCCCCGGCCAACCCGACTCGGCCCCGGCGTCTCCAGTTCCACCGAGTCGGCCAAGGCCATCCCCGGCCGGCCCGACTCGGCCCGGGAACCTCCAAGTCCGTCAATTCGGCCCCGGCACTGCCTTGCCAGCGGGATTGGCCCCAGCCATCTCGGGTCGATCCGGCTCGGCCCTGACAAGTCGGGATCTCCCAGTTCCCGCCAGATCAGCCCCATCGGTTTAAGAAACCGCCTCTCTGACGCACGCCGCCCAACAGCGCCAGACGCGCACCACCCGACAGCCTCGTCGGCTGATGGGATGTAGCCCACTAACCAGCCTAGATTCACGCAAGGGCTCAGCAGATCTTCTGACTCATGCAATCCCACGTGATCATGCCAGAATCAACCCCTATAAAAAGGTGAATCCATCCAGTAAACAGGTATGTGCGATAACCCCCAAAATCGCCATCTCTACTCTCAAAGGGATTCCTCCTCTCGGAGATCCCTCTTTTCCATACAAAACAGGGCTCCCTCGAGCCCTTCTTCAGCTGTGACCTCGGTCACTAACTTGGCCGTCGGAGGGTCCCGCCGGAGACTCCCTCCGGTCCTGGGACTTCTTTGCAGGCAACCCGACGAAGCGAGGATTCGAGAAGCACCTCCATTCCTGACGTCCAGGAGAGGTGATTGAGCATCATCAGATTGGCGCGCCAGGTAGGGGGGCACAAGAAAAAGTAGCGAACGTTCTCCCTGAGCTACATCTTTCTTCCCCTCTCTTCTTAAAGAAGCCATGGTGGTGACTCGAGCCCAGGATGCCTCCGTCAGTTGTCCGGCGGGGCTCCTCCCGCCAGCTAGGCAGAAGGAGGCCGATCCCCCTGCTACCAACCCTCCGGTTGCCGGCCCGCTGTCGGACGCTGCTGTCCAAACGGCGGAGCAGCTGGCAACCCTCTCCTAGCAAGTCCAGAATCTCACCGCCATGGTCCATGAGCTCCAGCAGCAGCAATCTGTGGCCACCCAGCACCAGACCGCTCCCCCCGCCAGCCAGTAGTCGGCGAGGGGAGGTTCTCCTCGGCGGGAGGCTTGTCGGCGAGGTACCGGCCGACGTCAAGTTTCCCCTAGGAAGCCTCGACGCGAGCCCTCCAAGCGGCCATGGTCCCCTGACCATGGCCCCAACGAGTTTCCTCCCAAGCCACATCATCACGAGGAACCCAGGCGGAAATCCCGACTTTCGTCTCCATCTCATTCTGCCTCCTCTTCTTCTTCTTCCTTCGAGCCATCTCGGAGGGCCCCGACGATCAACCGCCAGGCCGATGAATGCCTGGAGGAGTACAACAGGCGCCTCGACAGCTCGCCAAGAAGATCAACCATCAGCCGAAGGAAGAGTTTGACACTCGTCCTCCTTACACTCGCCGCATACTGGAGGAACCGGTTCCCTCCAGGTTCCGCTTCCCCTAGGTGGACCCGTACGACGATACGACGGATCCTCTCGATCATCTCGAGAGCTACAAAGAAATGATGCAAATCCAGAGCGCTTCAGATGCCCTTCTCTGCAAAGCCTTCCCCGCAACCATACAGAAGGTCGCCCGTGCATGGCACTCACGCCTGCCCCCTCACAGCATAGACTCCTTCCGGGAGCTGGAGAGGGCATTTTTGGCCCACTTTGATGCCTACCGCCGAATCCCAAGGGTGGCAGACAGCCTTTTCTCCGTCCGTCAGAAGGAAGGAGAGTCACTGCGGGACTTCGTGTCCCAATTCAAGACCGCCGCCCTCAAGGTCTACCATCTCGATGACGCGGTGGCCACCCTGGCGCTGAAGCGGGGACTCCTCCCGTCCCGCTTCACTTTCTCCTTGGATAAGAAGCTCCCAAGCTCTTACTCTGACCTCCTCCTTCGGGCCCAGAAGTACATCCGCGCCAACGAGGCTGACTCGTCTAGAAGGGAAGCCGACAGGAGTTCCAATAAGGAGTCGCCGCCCGCGGAACCAGCTGAGGGACGATCCAGGCAGCCCAAACCACCCCGTCGCTTTGACCACCGGCCCTAGGCGCTAGTTCCTAAGGGGCGGTTTACTCCTCTCACAGCTCTGATCTCCCACATCCTGCTAAAGATTGAGGAGGAGCCTTACTTTCAACGCCCACGTCCCCTAAAGTCAGTAAACCCCACAACAAAGAGCTTTACTGTCGGTATCACCAAGACTATGGACATGACACCGAAGATTGCCGCCATTTGAAGAAGGCCATTGAAAAGTTTGTCCAGCAGGGCCACTTGGGCAAGTTCGTTCGAGGAAACCTCACGGCTCCGGGTGCGTCGGCACCTCCAGCGCCTCAGATTTGCCTTAACAATGCCCCAACGGAAGGAACAATAGCATGATCTCATGAGGGGTGAGCAGCAGCTCGGAGAGCCGACGGAAGGAAGCAAGCTGGCATCAAAATGGGAAGCTTCTCCCCCGCATTCGGAATGCGGACGGTATTATCAGTAGTTTGCTGATTCTTTAATAAAGTATTATTCAGAATATCCTTATTTTCTCACGCTCTTGAGATGAGTATATTTCTTAGACAGAGACCAGCTCCGCGTCGGCACCAAAGACCGACTCCGCGTTGGCACCAAAGACCGACTCCGCATCGGCGTCGGCACCAAAGATCGACTCCGCGTTGGCACCAAGACCGACTCCGTGTCGGCACCAAAGATCGACTCGCGTCGGCACCAAAGACCAACTCGAGTCGGCACAAAGATCGACTCCGGATCGGCAACAAAGACCGACTCCGCGTTGGAGACTGAGAAAAAGTTTCTTTTCATTAGTATCTGAATGCGTTATAGGAAAACCACCAAAGACCGACTCCACATAGGCAACAAAGACCAACTCCGTGTCGACACCAAAGACCGACTCTGCATCGGCAACAAAGACCGGCCTCCGCATCGGCACCCAAGACCGGCTTCATGTCGGCACCCTCAAGCTCAAGACCTACGGATTCCAATCAACAGAGTTTCCTGGGGGGGCAGATCAACCTGCAGAAGGAGACCAATTTCTTTAAAGAAAAAGGCACCTGAGCCTGGCCCAAGCGCCCTCTGGTCACCCTCCGGGGTTCAAAAGGTTCTCAACGACCTCAACTTTGCCTCATTGGCTTCATCTTTGCCTCAACGTTAGCGTACGCTGCTTTTAGTGGCGGGCGTGAGGTAATCAATTCGCCTCCAAAAAATTTCTTGAAGTTCTACACTCCTTTCGCTTAGCTGATGCAGAGCACGCAAGCTCAAGGAGTGTGGGGGGCATTTGATGGAGCCGGTTGACCCTATGGAGAATAAAAAAAAATTTGGACGGACCCAAAGGCCGACACCTCCAAGATCAATGGCCCCATAGGCCGATGGCTCAAAGGCCGACGGCTCCAAAGACCGACGGCCCCAAAGACCGGCACCTCCAAGACCGGCACCTCCAAAGACCGACGGCTCCAAGGCCGACACCTCCAAGGCCGACGGCTCCAAAGACCGACGGCCCCAAAGACCGGCACCTCCAAGACCGGCACCTCCAAAGACCGATGGCCCCAAAGGCTGACGGCTCCAAAGACCGACGGCCCCAAAGGCCGACACCTCCAAGACCCGAGGCCGACCTCCAAGACCGACGGCCCCAAAGGCCGACACCTCCAAGACCGAAGGCTCCAAGACCGACGGCCCCAAAGGCCGACACCTCCAAGACCGACGTCTCCAAGCCAGGCGGCCCTGGCACTTCCCAGGTGCCCCTGGCATCTTTCTAGCCGGCCCCTGCATCTCCAAGCGAGTCGGCCTCGGCACTTTCCAGGCGGCCCCGGCACTTTCCAGGCGCCCCCGGCATCTTCCTAGCCGGCCCCTGTGTCTCCAAGCGAGTCGGCCCTGGTACTTCCCAGGCGGCCCCGACATCTTCCCAGTCGGCCCCGGCATCTTCCCAGCCGGCCCCGGCATGTCCAAGATACGCGGCCCCGGCACTTCCCAGGCGGCCCCGGCACCTTCCCAACCGGCCCCTACGTCTCCAAGCTAGGCGGCCCCGGCACTTCCCAGCCGGCCCCGGCACGTCCAAGCTAGGCAGCCCGGCACTTCCCAGGCGGCCCTGGCACCTTCCTAGCCGACCCCTGCGTCTCCAAGCTAGGCGGCCCCGACACTTCCCAGGCGGCCTCGGCACCTTCCCAGCCGGCCCCTACGTCTCCAAGCTAGGCGGCCCCGGCACTTCCCAGTCGGCCCCGGCACGTCCAAGCTAGGCGGCCCGGCACTTCCCAGGTGGCCCCGGCACCTTCCTAGCTGGCCCCCTGCGTCTCCAAGCTAGGCGGCCCCGGTACTTCCCAGCCGGCCCCGGCACGTCCAAGATAGGCGGCCCGGCACCTCCCAGGCGGCCCCGGCATCTTCCCAGCCGGCCCCTACTTTTCCAAGCAAGTCGGCCCCGACACTTCCTCCGCCTCTCTAGTTCCGCTGAGTCGGCCAAGGCCATCCCCGGCTGGCCCGACTCGGCCCCGGCGTCTCCAGTTCTGCCGAGTCGGCCAAGGCCATCCCCGGCCAGCCCAACTCGGCCACGACGTCTCCAGTCCCGCCGAGTGGTCAAGGCCATCCCCGGCCAGCCCGACTCGGCCCCGGCATCTCCAGTTCCGCCGAGTCGGCCAAGGCCATCCCCGACCGGCCCGACTCAGCCCGGTGCCTCCAAGTCCATCGATTCGGCCCTGGCCCGGCACTGCCTTGCCAGCGGGATTGGCCCCAGCCATCTCGGGTCGACTCGGCTCGGCCCTAACAAGTCGGGATCTCCCAATTTCTGCTAGATCAGCCCCAACGGTTCAAGAAACCGCCTCTCTGATGCGCGCCACCCGATTGCGCCAGACACGCATCGCCCGATAGCCCCGCCGGCTGATGGGACGTAGCCCACTAACCAGCCCAGATTCACGCAAGGGCTCAGCAGATCTTCTGACTTAGCAATCCCACGTGATCATGCCAGAATCAACCCCTATAAAAAGGTGATCTTCTGACTTACGCAATCTCCGAACTGGGAAGGCCCCTACCAAGTAGCGGAAGTCATCGGGCCCGGCACCTACAAGCTCCAGGACCTGAACGGGAAATCCATTCCCCGGATGTGGAGTTCGGACAACCTCCGCATATATCATCAATAGAGTACGCTCTCTATAGACTCGCCCTATTTATAGCTTTGGCATCTTGTTTTATGATCCGCGAAGAACCGCTACGGTCGTTCTTTCGAAAAGTCGTAATAGAAAACAGATGTCGTTCACGCATCCATTCTCAGCACGACCGAGCCATCTCCTAGAGCCAAATCTCCATACCTCGGCCTATCAAACAATCTTCAAAGCATCATTCAAATTCGGGCAGCTTACAAGCCCCGGCCGAACCAAACAATCTCCAAAGCATCGTTCGGATTCGGGCAGCTTACAAGCCCCAGCCGAACCAAACAGTCTCCAAAATATCATTCGAATTTGGGCAGCTTACAAGCCCCGACGAACCAAACAGTCTCCAAAATATCATTCAGATTCGGGCAGCTTACAAGCCCCGGCCGAACTAAACAATCTCCAAAGCATCGTTTGAATTCGGGCAGCTTACAAGCCCTGGCCAAACTAAACAATCTCCAAAGCATCGTTCGGATTCGGGCAGCTTACAAGCCCCGATCGAACCAAACAATCTCCAAAATATCGTTCGGATTTGGGCAGCTTACAAGCCTCGGCAGAACCAAACGATCTTCAAAGTATCATTCGGATTCGGGCAGCTTACAAGCCCCGGCCGAACCAAATGATCTTCAAAGTATCGTTCGGATTCGAGCAGCTCACAAGCCCCGGCCGAGCCATACGCCAAAGAAGTATCGTTCGGATTTGGGCAGCTTACAAGCCCCGACCGAACCAAACGATCTTCAAAAGATCGTTCGGATTCAGGCAGCTTACAAGCCCCGGCCAAACCAAATGTCTTCAAAGTATCATTCGGATTCGTGCAGCTTACAAGCCCCGGCCGAACCAAACGATCTTCAAAGTATCGTTCAGATTCGGGCAGCTCATAAGCCCCAGCCGAGCCATACGCCAAAGACGTATCGTTCAGATTTGGGCAGCTTACAAGCCCCGGCCGAACCAAACGATCTTCAAAGTATCGTTCGGATTCGGGCAGCTTACAAGCCCCGGTCGAACCAAACGATCTTCAAAGTATCGTTGGATTCGGGCAGCTCACAAGCCCTGGCTGAACCAAATGTCAAAGAAATATCGTTTGGATTCGGGTAGCTTACAAGCCTGGCCGAACCAAGCAATCCCCAAAATATCGTTTGGATTCGAGTAGCTTACAAGCCCCGGCCGAGCCATGCATCAAAGAATTATCGTTCGGATTCGGACAGCTTACAAGCCCCGACCAAACCAAACAATCTCCAAAGCTTAATTTGGACTCGGGCAGCTTACAAGCCCCGGCCGGATTAAATAATCTCCAAAACATCGCTCAAGGTCCGGGCAGCTAACAAGCCCAGATCGGAACCAAAGGATGAGAATATCCTTGATCCTCAACAACAGTTGAGTGATATCCTAAGGCTCCGCCCTATTCAAGTGATCTCTCCTATGCCCTGACGCAACTAAGGCATCCTATTATACCTTGGTAGAGGCAAACGACCTCCCACTATTCGACAGCAAAAACGTGTCACGAGCTGTCTTTCCCTGAAAAAAATACATGCTTCGTTCTGCAAATAGGATCATGCTTACTTCATGACTCCATAGGACCGCCCAGGTCCCTCTTTGACTCACACATGGGTATACGTGTTCTCCACTGAGGACCGGACATTAATCTTAGCAAGAACAAAGCAGCAACAGTGCTGCCAAAATATGCTGCGACATAAAAAGCATAATATGGGAGCAACAACTCTCAGCACAAAAAGAAGCAGGTGCTAAAGAAGGAAGGAATGAAAACTTTCTTTATTTCTTCATCAAAAGAAAAGTTACAACATCCTGAAAGGAGTTACAAGTGCATCAAAGCATAAGAAAATAAAAACGAGTAAATAGCTCAGCCGAACTGCTCCAGTCAGATTCAGTTAACAATGATGCTTCGGCATCCGACCCAAAAGATCAGGCGACCAGCCAGCTCGCCTTGATAGATAGCAAGGCCAGCTTCCCACGGGTCCTCTGGATGAATTAAGAGATCCAAAAAGAGGCACAGACCCGTGGATGCAGATGCAGAGGAAGCTTCCCCTGGGTGGAATGCTGGGCTGCAGGCCGCTGCTCGATTGAGAGAGATAGGGGACCATCAACCCCACACTGCTCTCACTCCCTCTTCACATGGCGGAAGATTCCCCACACGGAGGGGCTACGCATCCAGCCAGAGGGAAAAGGAAAAGTCCGCGCATGTTATGAGGGTACATGTGCACTTCCTACCCTGCGACCCCTGTAGCAAACCACAAAGGACACACAGGAAGTGCATATGTGCACTCTCCATATGATCTCTGCGGACCTCCTGTGCGCTCTCCATATGATCTCCAAAGCTCCTCCCTTGAGGGCGAGCTGCTCTCCAGCAGCTCCTTCGTCACCCTGACTATCCATAGGAAGGTAGCTTACAAAAGGAAAACTCAGTCCCACCACTCTCAGCTTCAGGGACGCAGACATCATGAAAACTTTCACAGCTCACAAAGGAGAAAATTTTAAGGATGGCCTAGCATGGCCCCTTCCTCCCCCTTTTATAGGCAAAATGGACCGGGAGCAGCTGTTAAAGCAGTAAGCCCCAAGGTTCAAAATGCCCAATCCATGCTGCCACGTGGCCTCCCAGGATAAAAATAGCGCCCTTCGATGCGCACCAAACGCGTTGTTCAGCCCATAACGTACGCCAAAAGATTTTCTCTGATCCCGGATCACATGTCTTAAATGCAGAAAATCGTCCGCTGATCTTAGAGATACAGGCAGACCTGAAAAATCGCCCGGTAAAAATGACACCCTCCAATGGCAAACAAGCGCTTGCGTCGTACATCGAAACGACCCGCCTTGAAAAAGGTCGATATAATTAGTGTCCCTGGAAAGTGCCGAAGCAACCTTTTGTAGGTTACAGGGCCGTATCATCCATTTCGGCAAAAAGGAGAGTCGACTCACCTTGAAAAAGACAAGGCACTGACAGAATAATAAAAGGGTACAGAAGCCAAGTACTCCTCAGTGAGGACATCTCGATATCCTCCGCTCCGGCCCAACTGCCCGTTATGCCTTAGCATAAACCGAGATATTGCACTGTGCTTCTGCTCAAGGCCAAAACTACCTCCATACTTCAGGATAAACCGAAGTATCCCCTTTCCGTTCAGCATGACTGCACGTGATCTTGTACTTCTGACCAGTCTAAAGTAACCACTTTTGTCTCAATGATAATGGGACACGATATAAGCCCCGACCTATACCCAGAATGCGTAAGCATCGGTTAAGGTCAGAGTGCACGTCTTAGGAATATAAGCCCCGGCTAAGATCGGAGTGTGTCTTTTATCAAAAATCTTGACAAAGACCAAGCGATATGCGATGCCCCAACTAGAATCTATGAGCCTCGTTTACCTTAGTCAATACAAGGATGCTGTGTTGGAGGTTCCCGGGAGTTATCGCGGCCAATACTGTTCCGTAAGACTCGGACGATAAAGTAAAACACTTTAGAAATGGCAAACAAACAAGAAAGTTCCAATAAACCTTTCTTCGTTCATTACAAGAGGGGAAAAATAAAGAAAAATACATTCGCCCTCACAGGGGCTTGCTACCTTCTTCGAACGCTGCTGAACTCTCCCCACGCCGCGGAGCCGAATCAGCCAATTGTTGTCGAAGAGATGCCACCTCCCGCTCCAGCCTACTGTTAGCTTGGCGAAGGAGCTCGATCTCTCTTGCCGAGAGAGCCATGTGTTGCTCAGCCAGCCTCCGAACTTGCTCGCGGTCCGCAAGTAGCGATGCCAGAACCTCTCCGTCCACAGTTATCGTGGTACGGCCTAGGCGAGGCACCCCATAGCCGCCAGCAACGCCACTTGGCATCCCATTTGACCCCCCTTCATTCTCGGAAGCCATCCTGTTACTGTAAGCTTGGACAGGCCAACAGGAGATCAGCAGAGGAATTGGTTAACAATGGTGTACCATCCACCGGTATTTAAATTGCCTCGAGCGAACATCCCGATCACCCAAACCATCAGTTCCAACGCCACTACCATAAAGTCTTGCCACCCGTCACCGCTTCTGTGGCCACGTGCGGAAAGCGAGGAATCGCTCCCCCTTTTCGAAAAGGATAAATAAATGACGGCGCACCGGTAAACATCCTTCTTCTTGGGAGCAAACTCCCTTCGAAAGGCGCGCCCACCTCTTTGCCTTGCACGGGCCGAGTTACTCAACTTCGGCTTTAACTAGGATACCTCGGCAATCCTTGGCCATCACCTACCGAGCTATCTTATCTCTCGGCCTAAGCCGAGCTATCACATCACTTGGCTTCATCAGAACTATCTTGCCTCTCAGCCTAAGCCGAGCTATCATGTCATTTGGCCCCAACCGAGCTATCCCTATACCTCGGCCTTGACCGAGACATTCATCTAAATCCAAACTAAATCGACCAAACGGTGCGACAAGTCATAACTTGTTCACAGTCGAAAGGAAGTCTGCAATAAAAAGATTCACAGTCCAACGCCACTACCAAGAAAGAGAGGTCTCATTCTGGATGCTCCTTGGATATTTTGCTTCGAACGTCCTCCACCCTAAGCTAGAAGGCATCGGCACAATTTACATCTTGCTCGCCCCTGAGCAGAGCGAGCCGCATCTCGGCTTCAGCAGCTTAATTTTGAAGTGAAGCGACTTGTCCCTCAGTTTCAGCAGTTTGACTCCGCAGCAAGCCAATCTGCTCCTCGGTCTCAGTGACCTGCCTTTCAAGCTCTGAGCTCCTCTCTCGGCTGGATGCCAATTCCTCTTGCAGGGTCCGCATATGGCTCCGATTCTCCAGCTCCGCCTTCTTCATCTACAAAAACAAAGTTAGCCAGTGCCATGGTGAGCTAGCAAGGGAAGCCAAAAAGGGGTAGTACCATACCTCCTCCTCCTGCCGAGATAACTTCTAGGTCAACTCCTTGACCTCGTCAAAAGCCCTTAATTTATCGGCCTTAACCCGCTCGATCCTGGCCTTGAGATCGCTGATCTTCAACTGCCTACTGTCAGCTTCTCCCTAGGCTGGGAGAGCTCGCTATCGAGTTGGGTTAACTTGTCCTGGTGCCATTTGATCCTATCATCCTGTCAGCTATACCACGGTTGAGCTGCCGCACCTTCTCCTCCAACTCGCCAGGCATTTTGTTCAGGCGATTTCTCTCCTCGACGACTTCTCTCCTCTGCCTGCCTAGGCTCTCACTAAACTGTTTCTTGACAGTCTCCATTTCTCTGGCATGCTTAGACTTGATCCGCGATAACTCCAGGCATGCATCGTCATACCTCGCCAGGAGCCCTCGTAGCTCTTTAACTTCGAGCCCCAGCTTGGACGCATCATCTAGGGCGGCCTGATGCAGCACCCTCATCTTCGCCAAATTCTCGTTGGCGGTACCCAGAGCTTGCTCAAACATATCAGATGCCTCCCACGATCAAAGCTCGGCGCTGACCCTCCTGGCCTGGGCGCTGGCCCCTGTCGCCAGATTCAAGCACCAACACAGCGCCCTGGTGATCAAAGCACTCTGCAGAATAAAGCACAAGTAAGAAGAGAGCGACCAAGCTAACCGGAAAGCATTCACTACTCGGGAATAATAACTCACCCGGGAGATGTAGGACCTGGCTAGCCTTATGAGGGTAGAATTGTTGATCTTGGGAGAAGATGGGCTTCCATCGCCACGCCCCGCTGGCCAAACATGGTATCAACCAGGTCTATGTCTGCGAACTCATTCGCCGAGGGACCTGCACCCGGGTACAGTGCTAACCTCATTAGGGCAGCAAACGCTGCCTTGACGGCCGATTTCGAGCTACCGGGCTGACCGTCGCCATCCGAAGGATCGGTCCAGATGACCTTCGACTGAGAAGCCTTTGCCCTCTCGGCCTCCCTCAGCAGAATGCTAACCTGGGATGCCTCGGATAACTCGGCCAGCCCAGGCGCCAGTTTACCCGAAACTTTGGTGGAAGGAGCTTCGGCTGCAAGACCTTTACCTTGCTCTCTCCCCTTGTCCGAGCTCCTTCCCTCGATCATGGGTACCTGCTCCTCCCCCACAGGCTCTGCCAATGCCTTGTTCTGTTCACCAATCTCCCCAACCACTCCAGGAGGAAGTTCTCCGACCATAGGCTCCTTTTGAGCCTCCACCACAGTCGGCCCTACGTCGCCGCACCTAAATCCCTCCTGTCCTCCCGCCAAAACCAGAGGCATTTCCTCGCTCGGATGAGGGCCTCAGAGGCACCGACCTCTGCCGTGCCACTTATTGGCTCACCTTCAAAAGAAGAGGCTCCCAAACAAGTCGATGGAGTTTCATCCGGGTTGTCTACTATTTCCACCACTAGAGGACAAGGGACCTCAGCAGTCCTCTCTGTATCCTCCTCTGCTTTCAGCGCCTCCACCGCGACTGCTTCAACCTCTGGCGAGCGCTCCTCAAAAAAATGAGCCTCCTTCTCGGGCTTGCATTTCTCTCCTCGCTACTCTCCCTCGGGCGCTTGCTAAACCCTTTCTTGATACGGCCCGATAGTTCAGACTTCTTGGCTGTTGAAACAGAGAGCAAGCGGTCAGACCGAGACATACTCGCTCGAACGAAATCGATGAAAAAAGAAAAGAAACTTACTATGCGGGTCAAGGAGGCTAAGCCCGGCGGTGAAAAGAGCCTCCTCCGATAGTAAATCGTTGGCCAAAAACGTCCTACCGTCGCGAAGGACCTCCAAGTCCTCCTTCTCCTGCTCAGATAGAGTCGGATGTGCTTCCATCTCGAACAAAGTTTTCCCATCCCCGGGAAAATCGGAGCCGATGTTCCCCTCGGCAATAAAAAACCTGACCTTCCACTCCTTTATAGACGATGGCTTATCTGTTATCATCTTGAAAGACCTCCGGGGTCCAATGTAAGGCCACTCTGATTTCCTCCCAGGCATCAGATAATAACAGGCACGGAAGAGAGAAAGAGTCGCCGTTACCTGAATCTGGCTACACATTGAGATAAACCCGGTGACGCTGCGCCAACTGTTGGGAGCCACCATCGTCGGGCAAATATTGTAGAATCTCATGATTTCCTTCACCAAGGGGTGAAGGGGAAATCGAAGGCCCACCTTCAGACTGTCTTCATAAAGAAAGACCCCATGCTCCAGATCTTGCGAAACCCTATGATCAGGTTCCGGCAACGTCAGAATGATATCCAAGGGAATGTCATACTTTTGGCGTATTCTCCCCAAATCCTCGGCGGCAATCTCCGAAACCATATCATCGGGGCTCATCATCCTGCTGGCTGAGAGAAGCACCGAGCGAAACTACAGAGGAAGCAGAGAGCAAGATTCTCCAAGGAAGAACGACAAGCGCTATGAACAGGGACGCGTCGTTTCGACTTTGCTTTCCCTCAAAGAAACCGCCTTAAGAGAAAGATAGGGTATCCCAACCGAGACGCCCGGAACCGCCATTGCGGACGCCGTAAAAACCAGGATTTGCTACGTGGCAATTCCCCAACCGCTATCTCAAAGGAGCCTTATGCGACGTGCCCTGCAAAGGCACATCTCACAAAGGCACGGTGGCCGCGCAGCATTAAATAGGGCATCATTACGCAGGCTGTCAAACCCGGATCCCTCCGTTCAAGTCAGGCCACCTAAAATTATACTCCCTACGCCCGAACTTACGTTTCGAACTAGGGAGTGGGGGGTATGTGTTGAGGGGTAAAATCGCTATGTGTCAATAATCGTGCACATGACTAGTGCTAGCCCTGATTCCTACCCGCTATGCGACACCCACCCAAAATAAGTCATCCTTGGTGAGTTGGGGCGCCTTAGCCTCTCACCGAGCTATATCTCATCTCGGCCCTAGCTGAGCTATACCCTCTCTCAGCCCCAGCCGAGCTATATCTTCTCTCGGCCCCAGCCGAGCCGCATCGTCTCTCGGCCTCAGCTGGGCTATATCGTCTCTCGGCCCCAGCCGAGCTATACCGACTCTCGGCCCTAGCCGAACTATATCGTCTCTCGGCCCTAGCCGAGCTATGTCATCTATGTCATCTTTCGGCCCCTCTAGCCGATCTCTCCCATCGCTCAGCCTAGCCCGAGCAATATCTACGCCTCTGCGGAATTTGACGAAGGAGAACCCGAATTCGTGAGATTCCAAACAGAAATCATATCCGGGAGTGACCTAGGACCCACAATAGTGGCCTAGGGCCCTGGAACCTATGTCCTCACCACATCTCGAGACATCAACGAGCTCTCCTAGCCGTCGATCCCCTAACCAACAAGATACGAATCCTACCGACCTCATAACAAACTGGATTCATATCCTAACGACTTTCGGACCCACGACGCCCCCAGGGAATCAGGTGATCCTCTATAAATAGAGTCGTTTGCCGACTCCTCAGGTATGCACACACTTGCTCACTGGAACCCTCTCTCTCCTTCTGCCTTAGCTTTCGTCATTAGCGCTCTGCTCTGCTCAGAGCCCTGGAGGGACTCTTCAGCGAGAGCCTTCTCTCCATTTCTGTTGATTGCTGATCTCCACTAACTTGAGCATCGAAGGGTCTTCTGCAGAGGGCCACCCCCAACGCCTCTCGAATGAGACTGTTTTGTAGGTCCACCCAGGCGGAGAGCCCGCGCTGCAGCCCAACGCGCCCAAGTCGGAGGACAGATTTCGACACAACAGAAATGAAAAGTATATTCCTCATCCTCACCCTCACTTCATCTCTGCCTTGATTTTCGAACAAACAAATTTTTTTCAACCTTGCCCTTGCCGTTGTCAATTCCCTGTGAAGAATCTTCATTCCTTATATATATATATATATATATATATATATATATATATATATAAATTAAGCTATAAACTTTGGATTCAATTCTATTACATAAAAAAATTGAAATTCAAAATCTATTATAAATTAGTAGACATTTAAAATAATTAAAATACCTAAATTTAGTATCCTAATATTTGGTCAAGTTTATTTTTTGAATTATATCACACATTAGCTTACTTGAGAGGCCATGTCCATCCGGCTGGACGAGGTGAAGTTTGAATTCGTCAATGCAGTCTTCCGCATCATAGGCCAATTCCCGCACTTGTTTCACCCAGATCCTCGCCACCTCATTGCTGTCCTGCTGGTCCTCGGCACTCCTAAGAAAAGCCTTCATGATCTCCAGCTCATATACGATGTATTCAATCTCGCCACGCACCCCTCGTAGCAATCGAACCTCTTCGATGACGGTGCTTGTCAGCTTCTCCACAAGGGAGCTCACGACACCTTCAATCGCGGATGTGGCAAAAGCCGAAGTGATAGGATCCGCCATGTCCCTAATCTCTAGTTAGTCAACTTTATATGGCAAAAGACACTGCTTGGAAGAGATGGAAGGTGGTCGAAGTGATGCTTGAGAGGAGCTTTATATGGGAACCCAGGTGCTTTGCTTTGCCTCTAGTTAACGTAAAGGGAGTTCAGTTGCCTTGCTTTGCAAATGAGATCCTTACAGGCCAAGAAATACCATAATCATAGACTCCAAGAATGAATCTAATTCTATTCTTT
Organism: Calamus simplicifolius; assembly: GCA_900491605.1. Classification (NCBI taxonomy): domain Eukaryota; kingdom Viridiplantae; phylum Streptophyta; class Magnoliopsida; order Arecales; family Arecaceae; genus Calamus; species Calamus simplicifolius. Next base: position 449,179 of record UESW01003948.1, on the reverse strand, counting down.
TCTTCTTCCCGGAAAAAAAAAAGAAAAAGAAAAAAAGCGACAAGAATGCTCTCTGATCTCTGACAACAAGAATGCTAAGCGTCAGCGAGATGTTTCTTGGTGATAATCACTATAATTGTTCTCAGAAATCCCACGTATGCGTGTCGATGGTCCTTTAATTTGCCACTGATCCTTAAATATTTAAGTGGAAGGTGTTCTATAGCTAAAAAGGAATCTCGATCTCGTTCATGCAGTGACGCTGCACTGCGTACTGCCCACTTTTGCTAATAACAACGAAGGGGAGAAGCTGGTGAGCTCAGAAGTTATAAATAAATAAAAAAATAAAAATCTACCACTAGCTCTGATTCAACGTCCTAATATAACCCAAAAATGATCTTAATGGTCTGGCTTGTCCAACCATTGTGGTGTTCTAGAACATTTGGAAATCAAAGTAACATTTTAGCATTGTCACGCATGGCAGATCTGATCAAGTTGAGACAAAAGGAAATGTGGGTAGGGATAAATTTTTGCTTCTTTATTTTTTATCACAATGAATTTAACCGTGGCCCAAGTCAAAATTTATGTAATTCAAAAATAGAGACAAACACAAAGGGCAAGAGGGGCTATTTATTTGAAGAAAGAAACCAATTCTATACAGTTTTGACAGTGATGCGTAATGAATTCTACATTAAAAAAAAATACTATATATGAATTTTATAAAAAAATATGATATTATTTAGTTCATGATGCAAGAGAAAATTGCCACCACATCAATAAACGTGCCCGACGATAAAGATCGAGTTTTCAAAGGTCGAGTTATCTCCGATTTGGCTGATCAAGCCATGTTTGAACTAACTAACTGGGCTAGGGTCCAAAAGACAGCAAGAGTCGGAGATAACAGTCGAGTTTTCAAAGGGCCGAGCTATCCCAGTATCTCGGCAAGGCCGAGCTGTTTCCAAACCTCGCAGAGTCTACCTCGGAAGAGCCGAGTTGTCTTCGAACCTCGAAGGGCCGAGTTATCTTCGAACCTCGATAGGACCAAGCTATCTCCATACCTCGCCAGGATCGATCCTCATCCCTTCAACATAAGCATCATTGCTGCTTCAAACTACGCCAGATATTTCAAATGATGAACCACCCCGATTGCAAGGATTGCGGAGTGAGCTTTCTAAAACAGAAATGGAACCCAAATACAGTACTCCGTCCATGATCAACGAGATTTCAAATTTCTAATAAAGCGCACATCAGCTTCATCAACTACCGATCCTCGTAACCGATGAAATTTTGGCCTTATCAGATATCAACTCCCTAAAATGCACCCAAAAAATTAGGTAATGGCTCACCTCCTCGACAGTGCACAAATACCAAGTCCCAAAACCCCCATGTAGGCTTCGAAGGCCATCTAATCCCAAAAAAACTCTAGCAAAGGCCATTGCTCCTGAGAAATCATCTCAAGAGGGAAATCTTCTGCTGAAGCCTTCTCCTCTCATATTGCTGAAGATTTTCATTGACTTGGGTGTCTGAGGATCTTTCGCCGGAACCAACCCCGTGCTTCCTTTGTAAAGGCTGCCTTGCAAGTCCACGCGAACGAAAGAGCGAAATTCAACCGCATTAGATTGACGCTAGAGGAAGGGTTTCAAGTCCCATTAAAACTTGTAATCAAGGAAACAAATTCCAAACAAAAAGGGTCTCAAGTCCCATTAAAACTTGTAATCAAGAAAATAAAATTCCAAACAAAAAGAACGTCTCATGAAAAAGGTTTTTTCGATGAGAGGTAGGTAAAAAATATACATAGCCCCGTCTCTATTTTTCTCTCGCTTTTCCATCCTTATTTTTCCCTAACTAATCAAGCATTTTGAAGATGTTTAATAACTCAAGTAAGATCGTCATAGACCTATGGTATCTTAGATTATCAATGATCAAACTCAAATAGGATTGTCATAGACCTTTGATGATTTTATATTACCAATTATTCCTATTGATTTAAGATCAACATATATATAATATATACTAATTAAAATCCTCGATGATTTAATATCCCTTAACTATCCTAAATCACCAACAATAGGATAACAAAATTACTCCTAATTAGTTAATCTCTTTTTATCTTAAAAAATAAATACCTTTAATATATTTTACATATACCATAATAATTTATCATTATTTCATATTATTTATTATTATATTATAATTAAAATATATAATTATAAAATTATATTATAACAATATATTATATTATATAATTATGTTATATTTATAATATTATATCATTATAATATAATTTTATGATATTATATTATGATATATTAATATAAAAATAATATCAAATATTTTTTTATATAAAGAAGGGATATTTTGCTCTCAAAATGTCAAAGTCAAAATTACTGCACAAAAATGATTCTAGAAACATGATTTTATGGATGGATATAAGGTCGCTGGATGATACGACCACCACAAGAGGAAACAATATATATATTACGCCTAATATAGTCTTTGTGGAGGTCTCCTTATTCTCCTTATTAGCTCATTTGGGAGCGGCAATTACGGAAGGTGGCGAATGCTGCTAACCAACATGATTCTCTGCTATCCAAGTGAATATTTTACAACTTGAGAGAATTGAAAAAAAAAAAAAAAAGAAATAAAATTACAGGGAAGATATTCCAGAATGCAAGACAACAGGCCTACTTTTCTGCCACTTTGGAAGATACAAACAACTCCAATGAGTCGCAAAAAATTCAACACAAGTATGCATTGATGGCAATTTGGAATATAACATCAATATATTTACTGAAAAGAGAATCCATACAGTCAGCACCCATGATGTTGTGGTCCACTGACACTGGCAATCTGGACCAAAATTCTTATTTTGCTTTTCCCATCCATAACGTCTGCGTTGAAGCAATGACAACCTTGTCAGCATTATGGCAAGCAACTCATAGAGAAGAATAACTTTACAGATGCTTGTAGAGCATTTAGACTGTTGCAGAGGCTTGTATCAAGCATCTCTCTAATATTCAGCCTGATGGATGGCCCCATTGATGAGCAAATATGTGCAGTTTTCCAGTACACTCCTTTTGCACCAGAAGGTTTGTTTGCTTCTACTGACCTCTGCAGTATCATATGGAGGGGGAAAAGAGTCAGATTCCAAGTAGATAAGTGTATCTCTTCGCATGTTGGCCTAACTCATCAGAAATAAGGCAAATAACATACAAATGCAGCCACGAGATTTACGATAAGGTCCTCATCGGGAAGGCAGCCTTTCCAAAAGGCAGGTGAACAATCCCTATCTTATCTGCTCGATATTCAACTTTGCCCTTCTTGAACTCTTGAATAGCCTATAACTTTCGTTGTATTATAGAACTTCCACCCAGTAGATATCCAATTATTAACTTCGAAGTATAGCAGCTAATCAGGGTAGATTAGCGCAAGGGAAAAAGTAATATAGCAGCTAAAGCAGTTGAAGCAATGAAAATAATGGCATAAGCTTTTGTAAAGCATAATATGATTAGATATTAATAGGCATTATAAGCGAACATTTGCATAGAAATAATATTTATAATGATGGATGCTTCTTTCGTAGCCCACTTTTTCTTGAAAAATAAAATAGCTGGGATTTCATGTAGCCCCCTTCCTGGACTAGTGCACGATTGAAGGAATGCTATTAATACGATTGAAGGACTTGCTGGGATTTCATTGCTCGAGTTTCAGAAAATATCTCCTCTCTTATATCCAGCAGCTGAACATAATAATTTTGTGACTTGACCTATAAAACTAGTACCAAAAGTGATCGGCAAAACAAAATCCAGCTGGCATATTCCGCCAAAGGCATAATTTATAGTTTAAAAAAAAATCATTGCATGATTCTCAGTAGATAGTAAGATTTATTAATTTAATCTTAACACTAGCTTATGATGTGAGAAAAAACTTAAGGTCTGCTTAGTTGTAGAAAACAATTCTCCTCCTCTAGTTTCCATTTCTAGTTCCAATTTTCCTTCTCAATAGAAAATCTGAAAAACATTTTCCTCCACTAAAATGAGAAATCATTTTTCAAATTAAAAAATAAAAAAAGATGGGTCATGGAAGAGGTTGGTGGTGGGCGACCAATGGAGGACCAGTAGTAGTGGGTGGTAGAAGAATGGTGGCGGTGGGTCGTGGAGATAGTAGCAGCAGTGATAGGAGGTAAACGTATGGGGATGGTAAGGGTTGTAGGTGTAGTATAGATATGATGGTGGAGGGTAGTGAAAGTATAGTAGGGGTGGGTAATAGAGGTATAATAATGGTGGTGGTAAAGGATGGAGATAGAGTATGGTAATGGATGGAGGGGGTGGTAGTGGAAGTAGTTGAACATAATAATTTTGTGACTTGACCTCTAAAACTAGTAACAAAAATCTGAATAATTACTTCTCTATAGCTCATTAAAAAGATGCTCTTTTTCAATTTTCAAACTCAATTTCTAGTCAACAACTTTAGATTTATGATATGCATAAGTAGGTATTAGTCTTAACGTTATCATCTTGTTAAGTGCTGCAACAACAGATAAATGCTCACTCCATTGATGCTGACTGTCAAGTATTGAATTTGGTAAAATTGATGGGTGGCATAGACACAGATTTCCCATATACTGTCTATCGACCTGTTAGTCTGGTTTCTTTTGTGTGGAGCTGAAAAGAGAATTGGTGGGTGGCCAGTCTAGCTTAGACCCAAAGCAAGTCCAGGGTTTAAACCTCATGCTCGAAACTGAACCAGCCTAGAAAAGATCCAGATGTACCAGGTTCAAACCCAATACAACTCAGTGTAATCGTTGTAGAGCCTGGTGTGGTACTCCAAAGCTTAAATCCTAGGGTGGAGGTTTGTAGACTCCACAGGGTTAAGGCCCAGGTTGTTGGGTCTTGAGGGGGCTAGTCTATCATTGGGCTGGGTCTGGGCCCAAGTGTGGGTTGGTCCAAGGAGGTTTTTTAGGGTTTATTATCCATATAATAAGGCATCGATTCATGTGAGGTGTTGGTTTTATTTTGGTGGCCGTCATGGGGACGGGTTATATATAGTCATGTAACGATGATGATTATAGATGAATGAAAAAAAAAAACCTTTTCTCCCTAGAACAAGCTATCCCTCTCCTTTTCTCTTTTATCCATGTCTTTCTCTCTTTCTCACGTATAGATGCCCTAGATTTCTAGGGTTTTATTTCTGCCATCTCTGCCCTAGCCATCTTCTTGGAACCGCCTCTCTCAAAGAATGAGAAGGAAGAAACCCTAGCAGCACCTTCTTCTTGGGCAACATCTCTTGATTTTCTGGATCAGATCTGAAGGTTTACGTGAGGAAGAAGAGAGGCCACGACCCTCTCTTACAATCTTGGGGTGCAAGAAACCAAAGAAAATCCTAGTTGCTAATCAATCTGGGAAGATTACCAAGATCAAGATCCAAAATTCTGCTGCAGAAATTTCAGCAGGGATATCATCTCGCTTCCGCATCTCCACACGACTTAGGGCTGGTCGAATGCGTGCTATGCTCCAAGGTTAGAAAGAGGACGATCCACTCTTCATTTGGTATCAAAGCCTCAGTGATTTGGTGGAGAAAAGATTGGATCTTGGGCGTTTCTTGGTAAGATATCAAACCAGAAATTTCTGCAGTAAGTTTAATTTTCTGTTTTTGTTGTGTGCATTATTTCTTGGTTTGATATGGCATCTAGTAGCTTTAAATTCGATTTTGAAAAGTATAATGGCAAGGGAAACTTCACCCTATGACAGCAAAGGGTGAAGGATTTATTGGTACAACAAAGGATTTATAAGGTCTTGGTGAAATAAAGACCGGATAATGTAAGTCGTGAGGATTGGGAGGAGTTAGAGGAGATTGCATTTAGCACAATCAGGATGTGCTTGGCTGATCAAGTCTTGCCGGAGATTTGCACGCAGACCACGGCAAGGGGGCTCTAGGAAACTTTAGAGAACACTTACATGAGAAAGAGCATGACAAACAAGTTGTGGTTGAAGAAATAGTTGTACAGCTTGAGAATGCCTGAGGGAGGAGATCTTGTGGCCCATATTCAAAATTCAATCAAGTGTGCTCAGAGGTGATGAGCCTTGATGTGAAAATTGATGAAGAAGACAAGACCCTCATCTTGTTGTGTTCGCTACCCAGTTCCTATGATGGTCTGATTACAACCTTGGTGTATGGGAAGGAGACCCTGAATTATGAAGAAGTTATGGGGGTGTTGAGATCAAACCAGCAAAGAGAAAAGATTCGCATGGGAAACTCTAACAGGGAGGTACTTGCTATGAATGAGAGGCAAGGAAGACTCTGGGAAAAGGTTAGAGGCAAGTCCAAAGGTAGATCTAAGTCTCGGGGCAAGCAGAAAGCATAGAAGTGTTACAAGTGTCATCAGATTGGTCACCTGAAGAGAAATTGCCCACTTCTGAAGAATGAGAAGGGAAGGGCATTTCCAAGGGAGGTTCAACCAGCAATGGTGGTGCAAATTCATCTGAAGACAGTGAAGATGATGTACTGATAGTTTTAGATGGGACCAAGAAGTGTGATAGTTGTTGGATACACTTGACTCAGCATGTTCTCACCATTATACTTCTCATTGGGACTGGTTTGCAACTTATGAAGAATTTGATGGAGGGAGTGTATGCCTTGGTAATAATCATCCTTGTAAGGTTGCTGGAGTTGGAAGCATAAGGGTGAGGATGTATGATGGGGTTATAAGGACTTTGACCAATGTCAAACATGTCCCAAAGTTGAAGAAGAATCTAATTTCTTTGGGCTACCTGGAGAAGCATGGGTATGCTTTTGGAAGCTAGCCGGGGAGTGGATGTTTGAGGATAACCAAGGGTGCTTTAGTGTGATGAAAGGGAGAAGGTTGGAAAATAATCTCTATCAAATGGAAGGCTCAGTGGCCATAGATGGTGCAGAGGTGCTAGCAGCGGCACAGGAAGAACAGTTGGTCTATAAACTGTGGCACTATCGAATGGGACACATGAGTGATAAAGGGCTTATAGAACTCAGTAAAAGAGGTATGATTCCAGTACTTAAGAAGGGGGACAATGACATCTGTGAGCCCTGTATTTATGGCAAACAATATAGGGTAAGATTTGCCAGCAGTTCCAAGCAGAGTGAAGGTATTCTGGAACTAGTTCACTCAGATGTATGGGACTGACCCCTGTGTCAGCCAGAGGTGGGGCTAAGTATTTTTTGACCTTCATTGATGACTACTCCAGGAAGGTATGGGTATATCTGATAAGAGAAAAACCAGAGGTATTTACCCGGTTTAAAGCTTGGAGAGTTGGTGTTGAAAAGGAGACAGGAAAACCAGTGAAGTGTTTGAGATCTGACAATGGAGGGGAGTATACAAGCAATGAATTCAGAAGCTACTGTAAGGAAAATGGGATCCAACGCCATTACACAGTGAGGATGACTCCCCAGCAGAATGGTGTGGCAGAGAGGATGAATCGTACATTGACAGAGAAGGCTAGGAGTTTGAGGCTGCAGGCATCACTGCCCAAGGTCTTTTAGGGTGATGCAATTATGTTCTCTGTTTTCTTGTTAACAGGTCCCCTAATAGAAAACTTGATGGAGGCATTCCAGAGGAGATCTGGAGTGGGAAGAAGGTGGAGCTTGGACACCTAAGGATTTTTGGTTGCCCAGCCTATGCACATGTGGAGGCAACTGAAAGGAGCAAGCTGGACCCAAAATCACAAAGGCTGATCTTCATCGGGTATCCACAGGGAGTTAAAGGCTATTTGCTATGGAGTTCAGATTCACAGAAGTGTATCATCAGTAGAGACATTATTTTTGATGAGAAGAGCATCTTGAAGAGGTCAGAGATTGCAGATGGAGCTGAAAAGGCTGAACAAGACAGCAGTGGACAGCATTGGCTGACAGGTGATGTACCTTCTACTTCTACTTCAAAACATGCTTCTTTTGAGGCGGAGTTTAGTATGAATGCTCCAATACATGTAAAGGATCAGCCAGAAGAGACATCAATCCAAAAGGAGGTGCAGGTGGAGTCACACACTTCAGCTTTGAGAGATGATCAAAGGGGTGTGACACTACACAAGGCAAAGCATACCATCATCAAACCTGCTCGGTATCGCATTGATGACATAATTTTCTATGCTCTAATCACTGCAAATGAAGATCCAGAGACCTTCCAAGAAGCCATGGAAAGTTTAGAAAGAGACTCATGGATGCAGGCCATGATGGAGGAGATGGAGTCCCTGAAAAAGAATAAGACATGGCAGCTAGTGGATCTACCTAGAGATGCTCGGGCCATTGGTTCAAAATGGGTGTTCACAAAGAAGGAGGCACCTTCAGAGCAAGGTGGAGTCAGATACAAAACAAGGCTTGTTGCTAAGGGGTTCTCATAGAGAGAGGGAGTGGACTACACAGAGGTATTCTCTCCAGTGGTACGTCATGCTTCAATTCGTGTGTTGTTATCTCTCGTAGCACAACATGGTATGGAGTTGCAGCAGATGGACGTGAAGATAGCTTTCTTACATGGGAGTCTAAAGGAGAGGATATACATGAAGCAACCAGAGGGTTTCAAGGAATCTGGATTGGAAGAAAAAGTGTATCTACTAAAGAAATCGCTCTATGGTTTGAAGCAGTCACCCCGTCAGTGGTACAAAAGGTTTGACACTTTTATTTTGGGCCTTGGATTTTCTAGATGTGAACATGATACTTGTGTCTATGTGAAAGATGTGGATGAGGATGATGCACTGTATCTCCTTCTGTATGTGGATGATATGCTCATTGCCAGCAGGAGTGTTGAAGCAGTGAATGGACTAAAATATGCGTTATCAACAGAATTTGAAATGAAGGATTTGGGGTCAGCTAGGAAGATACTTGGGATGAAAATTTACAGAGATAGGACCAAGAGAATTCTACACTTATCATTGGGTGGATATATTCACAAGGTGTTGGAGAGGTTTGGGATGGATAAGGCCAAACCAGTTGGAACACCTTTGGCTAGTCACATGTCTCTTTCTAAGTTACAGAACCCCCAGACAGATGAAAAGAAAGAGTACATGGAGAGAGTTCCATATGCCAGTGCCGTGGGCAGCATTATGTATGCTATGGTGTGTTGCAGGCCTGACATAGCATATGCAGTGAGCCAGGTGAGCAGATTCATGGCGAACCCAGGGAAGGAGCACTGGAAGGCACTCAAGTAGATTTTGAGGTACCTTCAGGGAACTCATGGACTTGGTCTAATTTTTGGGCAGCAAGATGGATCTAAGGAGAAATCTAATATCCCAAGTAAGTCATTAGGTCCATTGGAAGGATTTGTGGATGCAAATTTTGCAGGTGATCTGGATACAAGAAGGTCTACCACAGGGTATGTGTTCAGCATGTATGGTGAATTAATTTCTTGGAGATCAACCCTTCAACCTATTACAGCTTTGTCTACAACAGAAGCTGAGTATATAAGGATTACAGAGGCTGCCAAGGAGGCTCTTTGGTTGAAGAGACTCATCATGGAAATGGAGGTAAAGCAGGGTACAGTATTGTTACACAGTGATAGTCAGAGTGCCCTGCAGTTGGCTCAGAACCCAATCTATCATGCACGCATAAAGCATATAGATGTGAGGTATCACAGGATCAGAGAATTGGTGGAAGAAGGTGAAGTGGAGCTGGTAAAAGTTCATACAAAGAAGAACCAGGCAGATGCACTTACGAAGACTCTTCCACGGGATAGCTTTCTCTCATGTGTGACACTGATGGGTCTGAGGGAATGTGCAGATTTTTCAGCAGCTTTGAAGCACCAAGGTGGAGATTGTAGAGCCTGGTGTGGTACTTCAAAGCTTAAATCCTAGGGTGGAGGTTTGTAGGCTCCACAGGGTTAAGGCCTAGGTTGTTGGGTCTTGAGGGGGCTAGTCTATCATTGGGCTGGGTTTGGGCCCAAGGTGTAGGTTGGTCCAAGGGAATTTTTTAGGGTTTATTATCCATATAATAAGGCACTGGTTCATGTGTGGTGCTGGTTTTATTTTGGTGGTCGTCATGGGGACGGGTTATATATAGTCATGTAACGATGATGATTATAGATGAATGAACAAAAAAAAACCTTTTCTCCCTAGAACAAGCTATCCCTCTCTTTTCTCTTTTATCCACGTCTTTCTCTCTTTCTCACGTATAGATGCCCTAGATTTCTAGGGTTTTATTACTGCCATCTCTGCCCTAGCCATCTTCTTGGAACCGCCTCTCTCAAAGAAGGAGAAGGAAGAAACCCTAGCAGCACCTTCTTCTTGGGCAACGTCTCTTGATTTTCTGGATCAGATCTGAAGGTTTACGTGAGGAAGAAGAGAGGCCACGACCCTCTCTTACAATCTTGGGGTGCAAGAAACCAAGGAAAATCCTAGTTGCTAATCAATCTGGGAAGATTACCAAGATCAAGATCCAAAATTCTGCTGCAGAAATTTCAGCAGGGATATCATCTCGCTTCCGCATCTCCACACGACTTGGGGTTGGTCGAATGCGTGCTATGCTCTAAGGTTAGAAAGAGGACGATCCACTCTTCATCGTTCAGGTCAGGTTGGGCTCAAACCATGCCTGAATCCATATTAACCCAAAATCTTAGCCTAGGCAAGGCCCATAATAAGTTGGCTTCCTAAAAACAGGCCAAATTGGGCTTTCAGGCTAAAAAGGCCAGCTGGAGCCTAGTTTTTCCAGGGCAAGTCATTGGGCCACTCACCCAGCCCAGTCCATTGACAACCTAGGAGAAACATTTGCTTGCCAGAAGCTAAAGGAACAAGTAAATATCCCCAACATGTTTAACACATTTATGTTCAGCATACAACCTCCATTTGTTTTACAACTGCTGCTTAACGATCTACAAAAATTCAAAATAGAATTCTAGAATCCTTCTTTTTAGCTGAAAACATATGGTTTATATTTAGATGAGACAAATAGTGACATATAAACACTGATGAGAACAATTGAGAATTAAAATTAATGGTATTAAGTACAAAGCATGTGAAGAATAAATCAGCTTTTTCTGTAAAACAGAAGTCAAAGTTTGTGTGTGTGTGTGTGTGTGTGTGTGTGACCCAATGAAAACTCATTGTCGTGAACCTCGGAATCTATTGCCTCAAATCTTCAAAGAGATCATCTAAGCATTATAATTTATATATATGAAATGGCGAAGAAGAAAGAAGCAACCAAAACTTATAGAACAAGAGCCTTAAGTCATAATCAAATGCCTTACCATAGTATTTTGTTGCAACACTGACAAAGGACAAGGCAAAATCCACTATGACAAGGGAAAATATAGGTAATTCATAGAATTAAGATAAAGCTCAAAGGTCATAAGTCTTTTTAATTAACTATTCTAATTAGCAAATATGATGCTGCAAGCTGCCACCAACCTATGTAATTGGCACTATTTATGAAACAGCCACTGATCTATATCTATACTCTGCATATAAGTGCCAATTAATGTTGTCAAGAAAATTTTTTGCCATTAAATTTACTTGGCTATGTCATGACCATCTAAACATATATCCTAAAAGACAATGTTATTCTACAAAGATAAGAGTCTTATTCCTTTTAGTTTTGCATGCCTAATCCCAAACAAAGACAAAAATCCTGCCACAAAAGCAAAACCGTGTTGATTTTATGTGCCCAGTGCAAAAGGAGTTCTTGTGGCAAAATTTAGCTCATGTTTATATATGCATGAATGCATGTGTGTATATAAACGTCACCTAGAATATCACCATATGTACTAGGTTTAAGTCAGGCCATTCCTTGTCTAGGCTACCCAAATTACAAAAAGTGGGTCCTAGGCCCAAGCCCAAGAGCAATCTATGGCCCATATGATCCTGTTTCTCTTCTTCTATCGCCTCTTCTCTCCCATCTCTTCTTTCTCCTCTTTCCTCGTCTTTCTCTTACTTGCTCCTCTTATCCAATAAAACAGAAAGAGGAGGAGGGAATGGATGAGAGACATCTCAGCATTCATCAAACAGTTACAAGATTGGTAATCTTCACATCAACTTTTTCATGTTACCACTCATCCAATCCTTCTATGAAGTCTTCTAATATATTAATCTGGTTATAGATGGATTTTCTCAATTGAATGTATTCCATCACCCTCCAATACAAAAATCAATGTAACATGATGTGGCCAAGAAGTTTGGATTTTTTCAAGTAAGTTATGGCATTATAAAATCCATTCTATATAAAAAATACAATTTTGTACAATAACACATTTTAACTTGAAATATATTTCAATTTGTATACTGCTATCTATTTTAAGTTTCTTTTTTTCTTCCCTTTTCTTCCACATGCATTAGCATGTGCTGTTTTACGAAAGATTCAAATGCCATAAATTTATTTACCAGTATTTTAATGGAAAAAAAAGAAACTTAAAGCATGCTTGGATATTATATGGCACGACAAGGCAAATCAACTCTTTCTTTCATCAACAATTAAAAAAAATAAGGCCGATGTGGACTATATTGACATACTGCCATGAATAAATATTGTTGCAGCCTTGAATTTGCACACTGTTCAATATACAGCATCCAATCCTTTGTTGTTCCAAATGATTTTTCTCTAACTAGTCCAGCCTGTTTAGTCACAAGATGTTAAATGAGTATTCTCTCAGGAAATACAAGCATGCCAGTAATAAACTAACACCAGTAACAATATTTAAAGAGATAATGTAAGCGATAGGGCAGAAGATTGATGCAGTCATTGCAATGGTAAAGGATCTACCATCATTCCATGTTTATGGCACATGATGGACAAATTTGCACGATATCATGCTCATATACACAGGTGGAATATTAACTCAATGTTGAGATCAGACCAATGCTTGAGTCTAAATTTTCGGTTGACAATCATCACTCAAAATGGTGGAATATTAACTTTCTTTTTAAAACAAAGAAAATGTTTTATCTCATTAAATTTAAGACATAATTGCCTAAAATATTACTTTAATCCATATATAATACTCTCCTTAATCAATCTTTCGAACCTTTGCCTAAAGATATGTCTCAAATGTCTATACAAGAATTTCAACCACTCTTCTATGTTTAGGGCCAAAACCAACAATCTCAAGGGAGTAAGCTATATTTGATCTAAGGGGAAACATAAAACAAATTTCCTCTAATAGAGGAGACATGTTAGAAACTCAAGAGAACCTAATCAATTTTATATGCTCCACACTTACTTTGACTCCATTCCTCTTTTTTGAGCGTTATATTAGGTCTTTAAAGCATTAAATTATGATGAAAATGTCTCTAGAACTAGTCAAATTCTGAAATTTCATATTATTAAAGTAGTGAGTAAGTTTCATAATAAGTTCATACATGCCACTAGTGGTGGAAATGAACTATCTAGGAAAATTACCTTTTCAACTTTATTAAACTAGAAAAAATTTTCTACCAATGACTTTAAGAAAATCCTTAGTCTAATCAAATAAGCCTTATCCAGTAGAAACATTATTAGTGGATTTAATAGGTGTTAAATATGTCTTGAATTTTATATATCGGGCCCAGTTTTTGATCCGACCCGATATACTTGTTGGGCCCGGACCAAACCGGTCCGCTAGGGTTTTATTTTATGGAAGTATTTTTTTGGGGCGTATATATATATATATACGTGTGAAACTTCTGTAACCCTAATCTTCTCTCCCTTTTTTTGATAATGGAATTTTGTTTGCCTTGCCCGTGGATGTAGATCACCATGATCGAACCACGTAAATTCTTGGTGTTCCTTTGTTTGTTTATTGCTTTGATTTGTTTATTGATCTGATTTACGCAACAAACTAGTATCAGAGCTTTGGTTTGGAAAATTTTTGTTGGGAAAAAAAAAAAAAGGGGAAGAGAGTTGCCCTAATCTACCGCCTGCCGCCTCCCCTGTTTTCTTCCTCTTTACGGACGGAGAAAAGGTTCATAGGAAGGAAGAGAACGTGCCTCCCCTGTTTCTTCCTCTTGACAGACGGAGATTTTGAACGGCTCTGACTTCCCCTCTTTCTGTGTCTCCTGTGGATTCTTGGAGATTTTGAACGGCTCTGGAGGAGAGGCGGGAGGCGAAACCAGGTTGGTATCCTCAAAGAGCCCGACGAGGTAGGCCTCTGCCGCCTCTTGGAGGGCCAAGACAGCGTGACTCTGGAATCTCAGATCCGTCTTGAAATCCTGCGCGATCTCACGAACCAGCCTCTGGAACGGAAGCTTCCTGATCAGTAGTTCCGTGCTCTTCTGATACTTCCGAATCTCACGAAGGGCGACGGTTCCGGGGCGGTAACGGTGCGGCTTCTTGACTCCGCCGGTGGTCGGTGCCGAAAACGGAGAAGAGGAGGAGGACGTTAGCGGGCATTCTCTAAGGAAGCCGTGAAGCGGGTGTTCTCCACGGAAAGGTATTAATTCGGAATTAATTACGAAGAGTCAAAGCGTTGGTCAACACAAAGGGAGGAGAGGGGAGGTTTTAGCCAAGAATCCAGCGGCTCACAGATCCTTGAACGTGGCTGGGTAGAAGACGTCGCTGGGTGGAAGCCTGGAAGCAGCTCACGGATCCAGGAACATGGTTGAACGTGACTTGGTGGAAGACGTGATTTCTACTAGGAGAATCAACGAAAACAGAGGAGATGGTGTCTTCTCTTGCCTCCCGTTCCGAACGCGCTGGGCGTACCTGTCGGCTATTCCGTCCGTGAAGCTATTCCGTCCGTGAAGCTGTTCCAAGGATCTCTTCTTCTTCTTCAATCCAAACGGAAAGATCGTTTCATTCTTAGAAATTCTTGGGATGTCATCTTTGAAGTTTCAGATTGCACCATTTGATGGACAGAACAACTTCGGATTATGGAGAATAAAGATGAAGGCTTTATTGAAGCGAGAGGGTTCTGTTAGGGCACTGGATAATAATTATACAGATGACATGACCACGGCTGAGATTGAAGAGATGGATGAGAAGGCGCATAGTGCGATCCAGTTGTCTCTAGAAGACAATGTTTTGCGAGAAGTCGCAGATGAGGAAACAGCGGCCGGTCTTTGGAAGAAACTGGAAAGTCTCTACATGAAGAAATCTTTAACATCGAGACTTTATTTGAAGCAGCGTCTTTATACCCTAAAGATGTGAGAAGGTACGCCTATTAAGGAACACTTGAATGAGTTTAATAAGATTGTTATGGATATGAAAAATCTAGATATTAAACTCGAGGAAGAAGATCAAGCTTTGATCGTGTTATGCTCATTGCCTGCCTCATACGAAAATTTTGTGAACTCTATGCTTTATGGACGTGAATCCATAACTCTAGAGGATGTTAAAGCATCCTTGAATTCTGCAGAATTGAGAACAAAATTGAATGGAAATACTAGTGAAGACAGGGCAGATGGTTTATTCGTGAGAGGTAGAGCCAAGAAGAAGGATAAAGCTTTTAGAAAGAAATCTGTTGGTCGTTCAAAATCTAGGCCACCTGGAGATACGACAAATGTTGAGTGCTACTATTGTCACAAGAAAGGACATTACAAGTCAGATTGCCCTGTGCTCAAGAGAAAGGATAAGCAACGTAGTCAATGCCAAGATGCGGCGAATATTGCTGAGAAAGATGAGTCTAGTGTGTCAGACAGAGTTCTTACGACATGCTCAGTTGTTAGTTTTTCAAACGATGTTTGGATAATGGATACAGGAGCATCATATCACATGTGCCCAAATAGGGAATGGTTCACCACATACGAACCATTGAATGGTGAATCAGTTTTTATGGGAAATGATGCAGTATGCAAAATTGTGGGAATTGGTACTGTTCAGATTAAGTGCCATGACAAAGTTGTGAGAACCTTGACTGAAGTTAGGCACATACCAGACTTAAAGAGAAACCTTATTTCTTTGAGCTGTTTGGATTCCATTGGGTGTATGTACTCAGGTGGAGGTGGAGCTCTAAAAGTCACCAAAGGCAATCTAGTTGTGATGAGAGGAAACAAGGTGAATCACTTGTATCATCTACAGGGTAGCACAGTTATGGGTTCTTCGATTGGCACAGCAAATTCTGTTTCTGCTGATGATAGAACAAAATTGTGGCATATGCGTTTGGGCCATATGAGTGAGCGTGGCATGACAGTTTTGAGTAAACGTAGTTTACTATGTGGTGAGCAGACATCCTCACTAGATTTCTGTGAGCACTGTGTTCTTGGCAAGCAGTGCAAGGTCAGTTTTAGTACAGGCACACATTCAACGAAGGGTACACTCGACTACATACATTCTGATTTATGGGGACCGGCACAGGTTCCATCTAAGGGTGGTGCTCTTTACTTTGTGACATTTATTGACGATTATTCCAGAAAAGTTTGGGTTTATTTTCTGAAAAGAAAAAGTGAAGTATTTGAAACCTTCAAGAAGTGGAAAGCCCTTGTTGAAATCAGACAGGGAAGAAGATCAAACGTCTGAGGATCGATAACGGTCTTGAGTTCTGTGGTGGTGATTTTAATGATTTCTGTGCAGATGCAGGTATCGTTCGATACCGTACAGTCAGGTACACTCCACAGCAAAATGGAGTGGCAGAAAGGATGAACAAAACTTTATTGGAGAGGGCAAGATGCATGCTCTCTAATGCTGGCATGGAAAAGGCTTTTTGGGCTGAAGCAGTTAACACTTCTTGCTATCTGGTTAATCGTTCTCCTTCAACAGCAATTGAATGCAAGACTCCTTTTGAGATGTGGTCAGGTAAGCCTTGTGATTATTCAAATCTAAAGGTTTTTGGATGCCCTGCTTACTATCATGTTAAGGATGGTAAACTTGAACCTAAAGCAAAGAAGTGTATCTTTGTTGGTTATGCTGATGGCGTGAAGGGTTATCGTCTGTGGTGCATAGAACCTAATTCACCTAAATTCATTATTAGTAGGGATGTTACTTTTAATAAAAAGTTTATGCTAGATCAAAGGAATGTTGTTGATGAGTCTGCAGGAAACCATGAGAGTGATACAAATGAGGTGGAGATTCAGGTCGAGCTTCGAAAAAAGGGCTCTCAAAATGATTTGAGCGATCAAATTGTTACTATTGATTCTAGTTCAGATCAGGAAGCTCTAGATGAGGTGGAGCAGCCATACTCTATTGCTACTGGCAGAGAAAGGAGGGAGATTCGAGCCCCTCAAAAATATGGGTTTTCTGATTTGGTGGCTTATGCTCTTACTACAGCAGAAGATATGGGTATTCAGGAACCATCTACTTATACTGAAGCTGTTACTTGTTCGGAATCAGAAAAGTGGACTGTTGCTATGGCTGAAGAACTGGAATCACTTCACAAGAACCAGACTTGGGACTTGGTGCCATTGCCTAAAGAAAAAAGAGCCATTGGGTGTAAATGGGTCTTTAAGAAAAAGGAAGGTATTCCAGGCATTGAAATTAGTAGATGCAAGGCAAGACATGTAGCTAAAGGTTACAATCAGAGGGAGGGAATTGATTATGATGAAGTGTTCTCTCCTGTTGTGAAACACACTTCTATTCGTGTGTTGCTGGCTATAGTTGCTCAATTTGACTTAGAGCTTGAGCAACTCGATGTGAAGACAGCCTTTTTGCATGGTGAGCTTGAGGAGACTATTTATATGGCCCAGCCTGAGGGCTATTATGTAGAAGGCAAGGAAGATCATGTATGTCGATTGAAGAAATCATTGTATGGTTT
The DNA here is from genome assembly GCA_900491605.1 of Calamus simplicifolius. NCBI lineage: Eukaryota > Viridiplantae > Streptophyta > Magnoliopsida > Arecales > Arecaceae > Calamus > Calamus simplicifolius. Next base: position 431,592 of record UESW01003948.1, on the reverse strand, counting down.
GAAGCAGTCTCCAAGACAGTGGTATAAAAGATTCGACAGTTTTATGATACGGAGCGGTTATCATAGGAGCAGCTATGATAGTTGTGTGTACTTCAGGAAGGTTTCAGATAAATCCTTTGTCTATCTCCTTTTATACATGGATGACATGCTCATTGCTGCAAAGAACATGACAGATGTGTTGATCTTGAAGAAATGTCTCAGTAAGGAGTTTGAAATGAAAGATCTGGGTCCTGCCAAGAAGATCTTAGGAATGGAGATTCAGAGAGACAGAAAAGCAGGTAAGTTATATCTCTCACAAAGGAGATATATTGAGAAGGTACTTGAGAAGTTTGGCATGCAAAACTCTAAGCCTGTCAGTACACCTTTAGCATCACATTTTAGACTCTCAGCTATACATTCACCTCAGTCAGAGGTCGAGGAGGCTGCAATGTCTCCTGTCCCATACTCCAGTGCAGTTGGTAGCTTGATGTACGCTATGGTATGCACTCGTCCCGACATTGCGCAGGCAGTTAGTGTGGTGAGTAGATATATGGCACATCCTGGAAAGGTCCATTGGCAGGCAGTGAAATGGATACTTAGGTATCTTAGAGGCTCCACAAAATTGGGCCTAATGTTTGATAGAAATAGTTCTAACTGTACTTCTGTTGTTGGATTTGTGGATTCTGATTATGCTGGGGATATTGATAAGAGAAGATCTTTGACTGGCTATCTTTTCACATTATCTGGCTCAGCTATAAGTTGGAGATCAACTTTACAATCGACAGTTGCTTTGTCTACAACAGAGGCAGAGTATATGGCAGCAACAGAAGCAGTAAAAGAAGCTATTTGGTTACGAAATCTTGTTCAAGAACTTGGGCTTAAGCAGGAAGACAATTCAGTTGTCTTTTTGACAATCAGAGTGCTATTTGCTTGATTAAAAATCAAGCATATCATGAGAGGACTAAGCACATTGATATCAAGTATCATTTTATTCGAGAGGCATTTACTGAGAGAAATATTACAGTAAAGAAAGTAGATACTGCTGATAATCCTGCTGATATGTTGACCAAGATAGTTCCCGCCAACAAGTTTAAGCATTGCTTGGACTTGATTGGCATGCTTGTTTGAGGTTTGCTCCTTCTGGGGCTTGGTGGCGAGGTGAATGAAAGTTCTATTTTTGTGTTTCCTGAAGTGGATATGTTTTTCGCTGCATCCCTTGTTTCCTACACCGAGTTAGCTCACGTAGGCTTAGGGATGCTGAGAGAACATGTTCGACTTCTAGTTTGTTAAATTCAAGCCAAGGTGGAGATTTGTTAAATATGTCTTGAATTTTATATATCGGGCCCGGTTTTTTGACCCGACCCGATATACTTGTTGGGCCCGGACCAAACCGGTCCGCTAGGGTTTTATTTTATGGAAATATTTTTTGGGGCGTGTATATATATACGTGTGAAACTTCTGTAACCCTAATCTTCTCTCCCTTTTTTTGATAATGGAATTTTGTTTGCCTTGCCCGTGGATGTAGATCACCATGATCGAACCACGTAAATTCTTGGTGTTCCTTTGTTTGTTTATTGCTTTGATTTGTTTATTGATCTGATTTACACAACAATAGGCTTATTATTTTTCAAGGCTAAGTTTATAATAAGGTGAATAATAAATGACTTGATCTAGCATCTAGTCCTCATAATTGGTCACAGAAATATTTTGATGGTAGACAATGATATTACCATCGAAAAATCATAAAAGATTAAGAAAATAATCTTAAATAAGTTCATTATACATGTAGAATTAGAATCATGTTACTTAAAAATAAGTTTCCTCATTATCCAATTAACTTGACTACTAATTGGATTTATGAGTCCTTTTACTTAACTCAACTCATCTAAGCTTTTTTCCAACTACATGAATCTACTTCCTCCACTCTGCTTAATTCAAGACTAAATTGATACTCAAATTACAAATAGTTATATTTCTCTTAATTATTTTTGACGTAAATAAAACTCCTCAATAAGATAAAACAAAGTAGCTAAATAATCATACTTTCAAAAGTTGATATCAAGAGGGTATATTAAACTTTTAAGAAGTAATATTTAATTTATTTTTGTATTCCACTAAAACTTTACCAAAAAATGATACATCGATAGGATATGACCATCATCCATATGGATTTCTAGTGTTATTGCAATCCTCTTCATTATTATTATTATTATATTTTATCATGATTAGTCCCACGATCGATGAGCACTAACCAATTAAAAAATAGTTTAATTAAGATTTCTATAGCATGCCTAATTAACCCATGCATTAAGTTTGCATTATCATATATTTATTTTGCATGTAAATTAACAATACAAATTTCATAAAGTATAAACAAAATTACAGTATCAAAATCACATCAAATCTAATAGTATGCAAATAAATAATAAATTTGACGGCATGAGAATATTATCCTAGAAGGTTTAGCCCAGAATTTGGATAGTACAATATGCAAAATTACAATCAAAATTATGTAATATTTAATTAAAATAATATTACAAAATTTTAATTAATAAAATGAGCTCAACTTGTCAATTTGGGTGAATGAGATCCCATAAGTCAAAAGAAAATATTAGAACCTTGGCCTAATTGATCTGGGGTCCAACCAAGATGCAAAACAAGAATGTTGCAAAATAGGACATATCCTTGCCTACTGGCTAAATTAATATGAAAACACTGGACTGGAAATAGAAATAGTAGGAAGAATAGATAAAATAGCTAGCCACATAAATAAGAAACCAGGGGAACTTAACATCAGCATATAATCAAAATAAGGCCCCGGTTCCTCATTGGCACTCCCTTGACTCAACTAGCTACGTAGCTTTAGAATGGGAAAGCCAAGATCTAATCAACCTCCCAACACCTAGCTTGGGTTACAAGCTTGTGTTACCGAGCTCAGCTGGAGTCCTGATAGCTTGAGAAATGGAATGCACATGGAGCAATAGGGCGAGATCAATTGTACCAAATAAAATCCACAAAAAGGCCAAAAGAACATGGAATTAAAGACCAAAAAATTGTTGACAAAGTGCACAACTACTAGCATAAACAGAGGAACCCCAGAGTTGGGTCAATCAGGATGATCGTCTGGAGGTCTCTGTTCATTGGCAGGAGAAGTTGACTATGGTGACTATGGTCGTTTCACAAAGAAAACACAATGGGGGAAGAGAAATCCAAACTTCCTTGCCAGCCTCTGTTCATTGAGGTGCCAGAAAAAAAGAAAGGAGAGGATCTCGGCCTCCCACCAGACCTCCTCTTTGATCGTCAGCTAGTTGATGGCCAAAGTTGGCTCACAAGTGGTGATCAATCGTCAGCCCAAAACAGGGTACCCGAATTTATCTCACCGACCATTGAAATACAGTAAGGAGGATCTCAGCCTCCATGGCCGAACCTCACCTACACTCATCGGCCACCAACCGCCTCACAGCCGAGGTCGATTGGACATAGACGTCGGCCAATTGGCCGCTCCAAGCGGTGGACCACGAGCCCCCTAATCGTCAAATTATGGATCAATAAACCTCAAAACAATAACACAAAAATTAAAGATCAAATCAGATCTAATCTTTCACAAATATGAGATTAAGCAACACTGATACCAATTGAAAGAAAATATGAATTTCAAAAATCTAAAACATAATTGATCATCACAATATCATGAGTAATATGTGCACATATAATATAAAATAAGTCATGCATGGATTTATTGCAAGATCAATAACTTTTTTGTAATGAAGAACTTAATCAGGATTTTATGCGTATGTGGTAGGAGAGAATATTTCTCTATACATTAGAGGCAGCAAAAGTGGTACAACTTAATAGAACTACCACAATATTTTTAAGGTGAAGGTAGGGATCTAGAAGCTCAAACTTGCTTAGATTTTAGATAGCTCATCCTATGATCATTGAATTATTTTTTCATTCATTTTTGGCTGATATAAGCATTGAAAGGTTTTCTTCGAGGGAAAACTTTATTCCTCCTATACCTTTTTTTTTCCCCTTCTTGCAAAGATGAATAATTCAACTAGAAGGTACTTTACAATCCAAATGAAGATAATTCATCTATTAGCATGTGAAGACCAAATTCGAACACCAACATATATAGTGTCCTCAGTTGCAAGCAAGACTTTAAGAAACTTTTGAAAAACTTGATTACCAAACATTGACAGTGTTTCACGTCATTTCATGGCATAAGTTGACGCCTGATATCTCAAAAGTGAAGAGTTGGCATCAGTCAATATTGAGAGTCGGTGTAATTTGATGTTTTTACAAGCGACAAAAAAATAGTGTTGATGGTTTTCAGATACAAATTTTCTATGTCATATTTGAGAAAGACGTTAAAGAAATTTATGCATCCTTTGCGTTGTAATCTTTCTTGTAGCATCTATACATATTGTCAATCATAAAGAGATTTTCCTACTGTACACATTATGGGTGATGGGTAGGGAAGGAGACCCTATCTGTTCACTGATTCAAAACTGAGATGAAATTAAAAATGATACAAGACTTTTAGCTCTAGACCATGTAATGGGCTGAACCTTAACAATTTTAAAACATCTGAAATTACCTGCCAAAGCAACAGGAGATAGCCATTTCTATTATGCATCACAATGAGCAATGTTAAAAAGTAAAAGCATCACTTGGACATAATTCCAATCAAACGATGCGATGAATAGTTTGAATTTAAATAAAAGCTATTACCTTTTTCTATTGCAGTAATTTAACTTTTCTTAAATGATGCTCCTCCCGGGATTCTATGCTCCTCTTAGAATTCTTTCCATCGTTCCTTGAGAACCTGATACAATACTTGAAATTAGTCATTACTTCTACCATAACAATTGATTATAGTTTTTGGAGTCAGACATCATGGTGCTCTTGAAACCTAGCCAACTGCCATTAATCATGCTTATAAATTTAAATGAAACTGTTTTGGTGCATTCCTAGTACACAATTGATAAATAGGCAAAAAATAAAAAATTAAGTACAAAGGTGAAGTTATTACATGACCATGGACCATAAAGTTTAAACAAGAAATCGAATACAAGTAATTTATTTTTTCCACATCTAAACTAATTTGTTCTTATGGATGGTCACTCTGGGTTGGTTGAGATGTTCTTTTGCAGTTTGAAGCAGCTCATCTAAAACATCATATGTGCTCTTACAGTTAGAGACCTTGAGTTCCTTGAGCTGAACAAGATGTTCAATGCCGAAATTGGCCTCTTCAATTGACATGGCAGATAAAGTAAGCCTTGCAAGATTAGGCATTGCTCTTTCTTTGAATCTTACCGAATCAAACCCTTGAAGGAGGAGGATTTTAAGCTGTGAAAATCCTTCCTGAACAAAACATAAGTTTTCTTCGGCAAATGAACCATGCATCAATTTGAGATAAATCAAGTTGGGTAGATTTTGAAGGACTTGGATGGCATCATCCTCTAATCGAGTGTACCATAGAGTAATTTTAGCTACATCCTTCAGCAAGGCAACCCAACTAGGAAACTTTTGCAATAACCCATCTAATTTCAGCTCTTGAAGTTGCAGAGGAGGAGAGGTTATGCTCTCTAGAATGATATTCGTAGTAAGTGAGCTCAATTTCAAAGAGCGAAGGCAACTGTTTAGCTTCGAAAGAGATGTAGAAAGAAGTGACATGTGCTCTGATTGGAGAGCTACCAGAGACAAGCGTCTGAGTTGAGTCAGCTTCCCAAGCTCCTTTATCACGTGGCCTGTTTCACAGTACACGTAATCCAATGTCTGTAGGGATTGTAGATTACCGATTCCACTCTTGGGTCGAATGATGAAACGTCCACGAAGATGACGTAGCTTTTGGAGCTTGATGACCCTCTGCACATATTGTAAGCCTCCCCACGGCCATGATACAGGTGCCACATCTAGTGTTTCTAGTTGGCGAAGATTTTCCCAGGACTTGGGAAGATAACAATCCTGCATAACAGGAAAATTCAAGCCCAAGTACTTCAAATGAATCAATTCACTAATCCACTTGAGCTGCTGCCTACTCAGCATTTCTATAGGTCGCAAATCCAAACCCTTAAAAGCCTCGGTCGAGGATGAATAAATGCTGTATCAAAAATGCTAAAATGTGTTATTGATCGGACATGAGGTAAATCAATGCTCCTGAAGCTTGTATTGATAGATAGGCGTCTAATCTTTTGTTGTGGCATAATTGGTACTGTCTCATGCTCATCCGCTAGAAAAGAAATCAGTAAATTCTGCTCTCTTGACTTGGACATCATGACTTCGAGCATCACATCATGGACTGTACAACTCTTCACCTTACCATCCCAACGGATCTTTGATGGTTGAATCATACTCCTGTTGATGAACTCATCAAAATATTTCTCCGCAACCTCCTCTGCACTTATGTCTTGGGTGCCAATTGCGAGCCCTTCAGCTGCCCATAGTTCCACCACTTGCCTTCGTTCGATCTCATAGTCCTCTGGATATTTACTTAAATAGAGGAAGCAAGGCCTGAGAGAGTGAGGCAAGTCATAATAACTCAAGTTTAATATTTGCTTCACTACCTCGAGGCTAGGATCGGTTTCCAGCTCATGTCCAAGTCGATCAATCAATTGTTGCCATTCTTTCCTAGTCTTGTTGCATTTGCTACGTAGCATACCGGCTATGGTTACAATGGCTAATGGCAATCCTTTACATTTCTTCAAAATAGCTTCGGATAGATCCTTGAGCTCTTGAGGACATTCAGAATCCTTGAACACCCTCCTGCAGAACAAGTTCCAAGATTGATCATAAGAGAGGGGTTGGAGATTGTAGATATGGCCAAATTGAAAGGCAGAGCGACATGTAGCAGCAACTGTTTCAATCCGAGTAGTTACCATGATCCTACTGCCTTTTGTGCTACCAGGTAATGCAGTCTTGATGCTTTCCCATGTAGGTATGGTCCATATATCATCAAAAACAATCAAATACTTTTTGCCATTTAGATGTTCTCTGAGCTTTTCAATCAACTGCTCATATCTAAGCTGCTCATATTTAAACTGGTCCTCTTTAGAGATTTGGAGCTGACGCATCATGTCTCTTAGAAGATCGTCGGTATGAAATTTGGAGACGGTGATCCAAATACGACAGTTGAAAAGTTGGCCAAGTATCTCACTCTCGTAGACCCTTTTCACGAGAGTGGTCTTGCCTAATCCACCCATGCCAACCACTGAAATTACACCAAGTTGAGGATTATTTTCTTCTGTCAACCAGCCAATTAGCTCTCTTTTGGGCTCATCCATACCAATTAGATCCTTTTTCTCAACAAAGAGAGCAGTCATTCGAGGATCATGTGGAGCATAGCTGCTAATGACATGAGAGCCAGGAGCAAGGCCTTGGGAAGGCATGGTGAGACGGTAGCGGTTCACCCTTTCGCTGGCTTCCTTGACCCTGGATTGGATATCGCGTATCTGAGTGGCTATTTGATGGCGTGCTCCCAATGTACTTAGCAAGGAAAACAACTTCGTAAGGCACCTGCCAGTAGAGATGTAAACATATTAAGTTCTATTTGTGTTTAGACTTGTAACCATATTCTTTTTTTTTTTTTTTTTGCAATTTATAATGAATATCAAAATTTATTATTATTTTTATTTCTATCTTCGCCCATCATCTTTTACCATATAAATAAACTTATAAAAATGAAGCTATTACTTCAATAACTAAAATGTTTATTACATCATTTCTCCTTGTGATTCTAAGAGGTTTCATTGAATGTGAATCAATGCACTTAATAATTTCAATCTTATAGTGTGTACCTATATCCAAAACATGATATTATATAGCGGTTGGTATGCTAATGGGGGTGGTTGTAATTGCCTTGTATTAAGCATGAGCGACAAATATTGGCCTCTTACTTTCATAAAAGTAATTAAGTGTATATTTTATTAAATATTAGTGTTAATTTAATTTAAAATGTTTAGGTGATTATTGAAAAGCTCTGCATGACTAGATTTGGACTTATTATATATTACAAGTAAGTTTCCTTCCTACACACTTCCTTCGTATCATAAATCTTTACTGTATATATCATTTTGTTTATTATAAAGAACATAGTTAATTTTCCTCTCATAGATGCATATTTTTATGAATAGCTCTGGTTTTGAAATTACCCATGTAAACAAAGAACTCTCCATGTAAAACTTATTTAGAAATTACAAGTTAAACCTGATCATGATTGAAAATGTAATTTGAATTGTTTTAAATGCAGATTAAAGAACTTGAATTAATTTTGATATTTGATTATTCACGTATTATTGATGCCTTGATATGACATACCTTGTCATGGGCTAGAAATGTGACATTACTGATATCATAAACTAAAAATATGATAATATTAATACCCCACCATTAGCTAGAAACGAGATGATTTTGATGCCTTGTTAAAAAATAAAAAATGACAATATCGGTGCTCCATCATGGACTTGAAACATGACTGTAGCTTAATCTAAAGATAACTAAATAGGGGAATTGTGACATGAAATTATAAAATACCATATGATTCATACAACTAAAATTATAGATTTTTCCTACAAATTGTACATGGATATTTATAGATATATTTGAATGTTGATGAAATTATTTAACGAGTTATATATATGACATAAATATTTAAGATAATATCTTTTTTATCAATGATTTATATTCATATTATCTATTAAATTGATGCAATTTATCAAGCCTAATACCTTACATGCTTTTAATGATTTTTAAAGGAGACCAAGAGTTGCTTTGAATTGCTTTTTTTGGAAGATATGAAAAGTTTAATAGAATTGATTTCTAGTTAAATTTTTAGTTTTTATTTTTATTTTGGAGATTCTAAAACTTAGATGATTTTTTTTTGTTGATGTTGGGAGTTATTATTTTAATATTAAGATTCGAATATTAAAATTTTGTTCAAAGTCTTGATATATTTAAGTCTATTTTAATGTTAAAAAATAATGCTTAGATAGCCTCCAATGTTAGCCTCCAATATTATAAGTTGTTTATATATTTTGAGGCCCTGCATATATTTAATTACGCCATATATGCAGCTTGTGTGGTAGCCAAATTTAGGATGTGGCAATTCTGTTTAAGAGAAAAATAAAGAAAAACATAGTAACTATAACATGCAGCTTGTGTGGTGGCCAAATTTATGGTTTGGCAATTCTATTTAAGAGAAAAACTTAGAAGGATCTTAGTAACTATAAATGTCCTATCATTTTTATTTTAAAAGACTACAAATAAGAACTCTATTTCTAGTTTTTTTTTCTAAATTTGTGACAATCGAAATGTATTTGTTTATGTCATTTCTTATTTTTAAAATTAAAAATTAAATATGTCTTATAAACAATTGTTTATAAAAAATTAAAATAAATAGTCATAAACTCTCTTCTACCAAGAAAATTAAAGTGATCCATTCAGTCCATTTAAGAGCATTTTCTCAAGAGACATTGATGATGTTATTGAGGTGTAAGGAAGTAGAAAAAAAATAATTTATAAGAGCTAGGATGGAGTTGGTTTTGTTATTTTTTAAAAAATATTTTTAGGAATAGTAGAATTAATAATTTTTACTTTTACAAATTCACGTAAATTTCTTTAAAAAAAGTGCATCAAACTTTTTTCATTGGATTTCATGCTTTTATTTTTTAAAAAAAAAAGCAAAAAAAAAAAGGTGACATTGAATGCAACTATGGATGGCAATTAAATGAATTTGGAATGGATAGTATATTCCTCGTCCTCACTCTCACTCCATCTCGGCCTTGGTTTTTTAACAAACTAATTTTTTTTTCCAACCTTGCCATTGCCCTTCTCAATTTTCTGTGAAGATTCTCCATTCCTTTTTTTTATATATATAGAATTAAGCTATGAACTTTGAATCCAATTCTATTGCATAAAAAAATTAAAATCCAAAATCTATTATAAATTAGTAGACATTTAAAATAATTAAAATACCTAAATTTAGTATCCTAATATTTGGTCAAGTTCAATTTTTGAATTATATCACACATCAGCTTACTTGAGAGGCCATGTCCATCCGGCCGGTTGAGGTGAAGTTTGAATTCGTCGATACAGTCTTCTGCATCATAGGCCAATTCCTGCACTTGTTTCACCCAGATCTTCGCCAACTCATTGCTGTCTTGCTGGTCCTCAGCACTCCTCAAAAAGGCCTTCATGAACTCTAGCTCATCTATGATGTATTTGATCTCGCCACGCACCCCTCGTAGCAATTGTACCTCTTCGATGGCGGCATTTGTCAGCTTGTCCACAAGAGAGCTCACCACACCTTCAGTCACGGACGTGGCAAAAGCCAAGGTGATAGGATCCGCCATGTCCCTAATCTCTGGTTAGTCAACTTTATATGGCAAAAGACACTGCTTGGAAGAGATGGAAGGTGGTCGAAGTGATGCTTCAGAGGAACTTGATTTATACGGGAACCCAGGTGCTTTGCTTTGCCTCTCTAGTTAACGTAAAGGGAGTTCAGGTGTTTGCAAATAAGATCCTTATTAGCGACTTCCCTGCACAGATCAAGAAATACCTTAATCATGTACTCCAGGAATGAATCTAATTCTATTCTCTTCTTCCCAAATTAAAAAAGAAGCAACAAGAATGCTCTGATCTCTAACAACAAGAATATTAAGCATCAGCCAGATGTTTCTTGGTGATAAACTGACACTTCTCTTGCATATATATACCAGTTCTCTCGCAATAGTTTATGTAAATTTTGAGCTATTTGATTCATCGTAATTTATTTCAATAATTTAAAATTATCATGTTTGATAATTAAACATAATAATTTGAGCCATGAAATTTGATTCCCATAAATTTAAGATGATCATAAATCACCACAATATGATTCCCATTTTAAAGGTAGATACTTAAAATTGCCAAAGTCTGATCATCAATTTTATATAAATATTTGATAATACTTAATTTGATTACATATTTAATTTACACTACATAATATTTAAACATTTAATATAATATATAATATAATATATATATAATATTATAATAATATGTATTAAATATTTAAAATATTTATAATAAAGGGGACTCTATTAAATAATGGCTGGAAAGGAAGCTCGATCTCTTCCATGCAGTTACGTTGTGCTGCACTGCCCACTTTTGCTATTAACAAGGAAGGGGAGAGGCTGGCGAGCTCAGAAGTTATAAATAAATAAATAAATAAATAAAAATCTACCTCTAGGTCTGATTCAACATCCTAATATAACCCAAAAATGACATTAGGAAATCAAAGTAACATTTTAGCTAGCATCACGCATGGCAGACCTGATATGACAAGAAGACATGCAGTCCTCTTGTCTTCAACGGAGCCCGACCACCGTTGGAAGCCAGCCATGGCTTCCTACCCTTGTCGAAACTAGATCTAGAGATCTAGATCCATCCGAACGCCATCGCCGGTCTCTTCTCCGGCGACGGTTCTAGCAAGACTCAGCCCACAGCTCCCAAGTATGTTTCTAACTAACCTAAACAGAACAAGAATACAGGGGATGAAATAGAAAATTACCTGTGGATTTCGTTGCTTGCCGGTGATGATCAGGAAGATCTGGCAGCTCCCCTAGGTCCGACGAAGGTAGCCTAGTTTCCAATCTATCTACTGCATGCCCTATTAGCCAACAACAATAGTATTTAGAAACAACATAGATTTTGAATACACTTACAGAGGGTTGGAAACAGGAGCAGAGAAGAATTATGCGGCTGGTTTCTGGCCTCTCTACCTCGCCGGCGATGAAGATCCCAACTCCGGCGAAATCCCGCGATGAAGGGAGTTCAGATCCAAGTCCCCCATAGCGGTTCACTAGTCCAAGCAAGAAAACGGACGGAAGAATGGGAAGAAGGAGAAGAGTAAGAAGAAGAGCTTGCTACTGGGAATGACCTAAACAAAAGCCAGTCAACTCTCATTGTGGTAAGCAATTGGGGCCACACATTGAGAAGATTTTGTTGAGGGAAAAGAGATATTTATGGCCAGGTCCCTCTCACTGTGGTAAGAAATTGGGGCCACACATTGTGAAGATTTTGTTGTTACAAAAATAATAAATTTTTAATTTCAGAGAGTGAAATTCTAAGCACGCATGCACTTTATGACCGAATTTGGCTTGTTGAACTCTTTCTAAATTTATGAGAAATTTGCCAGATTTATTTCCCAGATCGAGAACTTTCCCCTAGCTGAATTCCAAATTTGTGACTAGCGTCCAGAACAGATTGTTGGATGCTCTCTTGTTCTCAAATAATACAATTTTGATTTTAAATAACTCAAAAGAAAATTCCATTTATTCCATACATCTATTATGTCTTTTAAAGCAGGTACAATATGTAACTTGTGAGCATAGATTTCTGCTAGAATGGAAGACCAACTTAACTGCAATTGATTTGCACCACTAGGAAGTATGAACACCAACCAGTTGACAGTGCTGTACGTAGAAGACATCGATAAATGAGGGGTAGTCTTAAAGTTAACAGGAAGGCAAGCCGTTATTGCATATTTTAGCTCCATGGCGATCATAGTTTACATACGATAACACATTTATGGTGTAGTGCAAATGTGTTATCATGCTTGTTGAAGGGTAAAATCGCCATTGCATTGATAACCATGCGAAGGGGCTAAGATCAGCCCTGGCCCTCACTTGCTACACTGTGCCCACAAAGAATGAGCTAACCAATATGATTCGGCGGATCGAGCAACCCATAACTCGGCTCAATCCATAGCTTGGCCTCCCTGAGCAATCCCTAGCTCGGTTCCCCGAGCAATCCATAGCTCGGCTCCCTCGGGCAATCCATAGCTCGGCCTCCCCGAGCAATCCATAGGTCGGCCTCCCGAGCAATCCATAGGTCGGCCTCCCCGAGCAATCCTACTCGAGCCTCGGCCCCCGAGCAATTTATAGCTCGGCCTCTCCGAGCACTCCATAGCTTGACATGCGCCTCCGCGGAATGAAACTGTTTTCACGTCCGGCTTATTTCTTCTGTCATATCTCAGCCGCCCTCGTACCTCGGCTGCTCAAGCCATGCTTACGCCCCGGCAGCGCGAACTATTTATGCATTTCGGCCATCAAGGCCGGGTTGTCCCTCGACCGTCCGAACCAAGCCTTTCTGCGCCCCTGCGGAACCTGGCGCGGGAAAGCCCAAGTTCAGTGTAACAGAATTCCAAACGATGAATCATATCGAGACATGGCCTAGGACATGCAATAACGGCTTAGGACCTACACAGTCATCAGATCTTGGGCCATTAGAAAGCTCTCCCAGCCATCGATCCTCTAACGGATAGGATACGGATCTTACCGGCCTCACAACAGCTTGATTCGAATCATCTTCGAATCCCAACAACCTTCGAACCTTCCAGAAGGCGCTCAAGATTCAGGTGATTGCCTATAAATAGGACACTTCAGATTTTCTCAGATATGCGACTCCTCGCTCAGTCTCAGCATCACTCTCTCTCTTCACTGCTCCCCCCTCTCCGCCTTGGCGCTCCACTCGAGCTCCCGATAGGCCACCACTGCAGAGACTCTTCAGAGGGGTCCTTCTTCCCATATTTGTTGTCCGTCGATCTCCACTGACTTGAGCATCGAAGGGTCTTCCGCGGAGGGCCACCCCCAACGCCTCTCGTGTGAGGACTTCTTTGCAGGTCTGCCCAGGAGGAAGCCCAATCAGGAGACCGATCGCGCCCGAGTCGAAGAACAGATTCCTGCAGCAATAGATTGGTGCTAGAGGAAGGGCCTCAAGTCCCATTAAAACTGAAGAAAGGAGACAAGGATCTCGATCTGGAAGAGAACCTCTCCAATGGCTAATTGGAGAAGAGCAACTTCTGAAGCCCAGGACCAGGTTGCCTCCTAGAGACCCGATCTGATGAGTATCGTGGCACCACCGCCGCCACCAGCTGAGACTCCATCGCCACCGGCTGTCCTAGTGACCCAAGACCAGTTCGCTACACTGGTCCAGCAAGTCCAAGCCCTGACCCATTTGGTTCAGGAGCGCCTTGCAGCCCCCCATCCAGTTACAGCTTCCCCTGCTCCACACCTCCCTGAGGAGGCCGCAGCTCCTTTTTCTTCGGCCACCTCTTCTTCTGGTCCGCATGGAGCCGTGGACCCCCCACATCGACCCAAGGAGGCCAGACCAGTCCCACAAGGGGGCTGCGACAAGGATCTCCCCAGACCTCGGTGGGCCCGGTCCCTCTCTCCGGAGTTCTCCCGTCATGATTCGACGCCATCTCCGCGCTCTCCTCATTCGGCCCCTCCTCTTATGCCTGAAGAGAAGATCCGCCGATAGCTCCAGGAGATGCGTCAAGAGCTGGACGCCGCCAAGCAGGCTCATCCGCCTCAGCCTAAGGCAGAGCAGGGTATCCCCTTCTCCAAGGGAATCATGGAGGAAGTGATTCCCTCCCATGTTAAGCTACCCGCCATCGAGCCCTACCACGGCTCCTCCGATCCTGATGATCACCTCAGCAGTTTCTGGTCGATCATGATGTTCCATGAGGCATCAGATGCGATCATGTGTCGCGCCTTTCCCTCCACCCTTAGAGGGTTCGCTCGAACCTGGTTCAACGCTCTGAAACCAGGTTCCGTTGATTCGTTTGACGAGCTGAGTCATCTTTTTATCGGCCAATTTGTCTGCAACCACCGTCACCGACGAAGATCCGACTCCCTCTTTGAAGTTAAGCAGAGAGGGGGAGTCCTTGAGAAATTACCTTGGCTGTTTCAATAAGGCCATGCTGGAGGTGGATCACCTTAATCATGAGGTGGCTATATCCGCCTTAGCGGGTGGAGTTTTGAAGGAGAGCGACTTCTACTTGGCGATGAAGTCAGTTACCCCCCGAACCTCTCCGATATGATGGCCCTCGCAGAAAAATATGCCAGAGTTGAAGAATCACGGAGGGCTGCCCGCGCCGAGCTGGCAAAGAAGAAAGAATCCAAGGGCTTGGACAGGCATTGACCTACCAGCCAGCCAAGCCCACCTCGTTGCCAAAGAGCTCCCCTGCCGCTGCCAAGGAATCGCTCCTGAAGCCCGCCTAGGCAGTTGACCGATACACCCCACTCACTGTTCCTAGGGCACAATCCTCATGGAGATAGAGCGCCAGCTCCCTCAACCAGCTCCTCTCCGAGAGAACCCAACCCGGAGAGACCCACCAAGTACTGCCGCTATCACTGGGAGCATGGCCACGATACCGAGGAATGCTGGCAGTTGAAGAACAAATTAAGAGGCTAATCCAATGGGGCCGACTGAACCAGTTCAGGAGGGCGCCCGAGCCAGGACAAGGGGGTGATCGGCAGCCCGAGCTTCAGCAGCCTCCTCCCCCTCCAAATCCACCCGTGATCGCCATATCAATGATTGAAGAAGCCGGTAGTTCGTCGAACTTCGAGAATGATGAGAAGGTTCGGCGCCGAAGAAAGCATGAACAGGTGAGCTCTCCTTCTCCGATGACGATCTCCGGAGGATACAATTTCTGCATGACGACGCGTTAGTTGTATCTCTCAATTTAAATAACTATGATGTAAGTCGGATCCTTGTTGATAGTGGAAGCTCCGTAAATATTCTGTACCTTGATGTGTTCGCCAGGATGAAATTGCTTATGGAAAATCTCCGAGCCGTGGACTCCACCTTAATGGGGTTCACCGGAGATGTTATCATCCCAGAAGGGGTCGTAACTTTAACGGTTCGGGCAGGAATCTGGCCCCGTGTGGCCATGTTCACACAGACTTCCTAGTGACCAAGCTTTGGTCGCCCTACAATGCGATATTTGGGAGACCCGGCCTGATGTCCCTCAGAGCCGTCGTTTCCATTCCACACCTATCTATGAAGTTCCACCGGGCGGGGAGTTGGTGTTGTCAAGGAAGCCAAACTATGGCTCGGCAGTGTTTTGTCACCAACCTTCAGTCCAGGATGCCTGAGGTTGATGGGCTGGACGCTCGGGAGGACTTCGCCGAGTAACGAGGAGAACCAGTCGAAGAACTGGAAGAAGTGCCGCTGGACGAAGCCGGCCCGACCGAACTATAAAGATTGGTCACTACTGAAAGGCGAGTCCCGGCAGAACTGATCGACTTTCTTCGAAGAAATGCCAATGTCTTCGCCTGGTCCGCCTCCGACATGCCAGGAATCAGCCTGATGTTCTCGTTCATCGCCTCAATGTGGACAAGATGCACCGACCCGTTAGATAGAAGAAAAGAAGCTTCACCCCCGGAGTGATAGAAAGCTATCGAAGAGGAGGTTGATAAGCTTATCAAGGCGAACTTCATTCGGAAGGTGAATTACCCAAGTTGGCTGTCGAATGTTCATGGTAAAGAAGTCGAACGGCAATGGCAGATCTGCATCGACTTCACCGACCTCAACAAAGCATGCCCGAAGGACAGTTTCCCCTCCCCCGAATTGACCAGCTTGTAGATGCCACCTCGGGTCATCAGATGCTGACATTCATGGATGCCTATTCGGGCTACAACAAAATCCGGATGGCCCCCGAAGATGAAGAGAAGACCTCCTTCATAACTGACCGAGGTACTTACTGTTACCGTGTTATGCCCTTCGGTCTTAAAAATGCAGGTGCCACCTACCAAAGGTTGGTCAACAAAGTCTTCAAAGAGCAAATCGGCTGAAACATGGAGGTATATATCGACGACATGCTGGTCAAGAGCAAGAAGCATCACAGCACGTCGAGGATCTCTCGAAAGCTTCGCACACTCCGCAAATATCGGATGAAGCTCAACCCAACTAAGTGCGCCTTCGGCGTTAACTCTGGAAGTTTCTCGGCTTCATGGTTTCCCAACGGGGCATCGAAGCCAACCCCCAGAAGATCCAGGCTCTTCAGCAGATGGCGCCCCTGGCATCTGTTAAAGAACTCCAGCGCTGACTGGGAGAATAGCAGCCCTTAATCGCTTCATGGCTCGGTCTGCCGAAGATGCCTCCCTTTCTTCAAAACTCTTCGGTCGGCTAAGAATTTCCAATGGTCTTCCGATGTCAAAAATCATTCGAAGATCTCAAAAAGTACCTCGGCTCTTCCCCTCTCCTCAGCAGTCCAAATCCTGGAGAAACATTGTTCCTGTATCTGGCTATCTCGGAAGGTGCCATCGGCTCGGTATTGGTCAGAGAAGAAAATAAGACCCAAAGCCAATTTATTATGTCAGCAAACTGCTCCGAGATGCGAAATGAGGTATACCCGGATTGAGAAGATGGTGTTGGCTTTGATAACCTCGGTCCGAAGTTGCAGCCATACTTCCAAGCACATTCTGTGACAATCCTGACCGATCAACCCATCAAGGCGGTAGTCCATCATCCGGAGACATCGGGGAGGATGACCAAATGGGCCGTCGAGCTAAGTGAACATGACATTTGGTTTCAGCCTCGTCCGGCCATCAAAGCTCAGGTGCTAGCTGATTTCCTCCTCGAATGCACTATCCCGGAGGACGGCTCCACTCCCAACCCCCGAACGCCCAAAATCTGACGCCCGGTGGCTCCTCCATGTCGACGGGTCATCCAATGCCCATTGCTCGGTGCTGGCTTAATCCTCACCAGCCCGGAGGGGGTGACTTTCGAATATGGCATCCGCTTCTCCTTCCCAGCCTCCAATAACGAGGCTGAATATGAAGCTCTGCTCGTCGGGCTCTGAATCGCCGCGACCTTAAAGTGAAGAGGCTGATTGCCTTCACCGACTCTCAACTGGTAGCTAGCCACATACGGGGCAAGTTTGAGGCTCGGGAGTCGAACATGGTTCAATATCTCCAAGAGGTTCGAAGCCTACTTTCCCATTTCCCTGAATTTGAAATCATTCATATTTCGAGATCCAAAAATCTCCGTGCCGACCTATTGTCTCAGCTGGCAACTGCGGAATCGATGGATGTCGAGCGAAAGTTTCATCTAGAGATTTTGGAGAGGCCCAGCACTGCGGAAGCTGACCGAGTGATGCAAGTTGAGGCCGAACCATCATGGTTCGATCCCATCCTAAAGTATCTTAAAGAAGGATCGCTCCCGGTCGATCGAAGGGAAGCTAGAAAGCTGAAGCTGCAAGCCACCCACTATGTGCTGATTGATGACCAGCTCTACAGGCGGTCCTTCTTTATGCCGCTGCTCAGATGCCTTCGCCCATCTGAAGCTGATTATGCCCTTCGGAAGGTACATGAAGGAATTTGTGGCAACCATCTGGGAAGCCGGTCTTTATGCCACAAGGTGCTGCGTCAAGGTTATTATTGGCCTACCATGCAAAAGGATGCTGACGACCTCGTCCGAGCTTGTGACCCATGCCAAAGACATTCCAGTATTCAGAGGCTCCCCTCCGCCAGCCTGGTCCCCATTTCCTCTACTTGGCCCTTTGCCAAGTGGGGAATGGATATCCTCGGCCCATTTCCACTTGCCACGGGACATCAAAATTTTTATTCGTCGCCATCGACTACTTCACCAAATGGGTCGAGGCGGAAGCAGTTGCTCAGATAACTGAAGCTCGAGCCAAAGACTTTGTGTGGAGATCCATCATCTACCGCTTTGGCCTCCCACACACCATCATTACTGACAACGACAAACAATTCGACAATCCAAAGTTTCGTCAGTTCTGCGAGGAGCATGGGATCCATCACCGCCTTACCTCGGTCGGGCATCCACAAGCTAACGGAGAAGCCGAAGTAACTAACCGAACCTTGCTTCAAGGGATCAAAACTCGGCTCTCCAGAGCCCGAGGCAGATGGGCAAATGAATTGCACCATGTCCTATGGGCCTACCGCACCACCCCAAGAGTGCCCACGGGCGAGACCCCATTTTGAATGGCCTTCGGCACAGAGGCCGTCATCCCCATGGAGATAGGACTCCCATCCCTGCAGGTGGAAAGCTACTCGGAGGAAGCCAGTGACGAGCAGCTCCGCACCAACCTCAACCTGATAGAGGAGATTAGAGAAAAAGCTCAGATCAAAATAGCTGCCTACCAGCAAAGAGTGGTCCGTTACCATGCCTCCAGGGTCAAAGGGAAAGCTTTCTTGCCTGGCGACCTCGTTCTCTGAAAAACATCTGTCTCCAAACCGCTAGAGCAAGGAAAGCTAGCTCCGAACTGGGAAGGCCCCTACCAAGTAACGGAAGTTGTCGGACCTGGTACCTACAAACTACAAGATCTAAGCGGGAGATCCATTCCTCAGACATGGAATTCGGACAACCTCTGCAAGTATCATCAGTAGGGTACGCCTTCTATAGGCTCGCCTTCTTAATTTTTGTTGGCATATTGTTTTCATGATTCATGGCATGATTACCATAATTATATCACCAAAAATCGTAAAGAAAACAGATGCTGCTTACCAATCCTCGGTACGACCGAGTTATCTATTTAAGCAGGGAATCTCCGAACCTCGGCTGGGCCGAGCAATGATCTCTGAACCTCGGCCGGGCCGAGCAACGATCTCCGAACCTCGGCCGGGCCGAGCAATAAATTCTGAAGCCCCGGCCAAAACTGGAGTGCATAAGCCCCGGCAAAGACCGAAGTACGCAAACCCTAGCTGAAACTGAAGGATTTCCAAACAATCCCCAAGCTTCGATCGCTTCGAACAATATATGTCGCGCAATATCGCCAGTAGGTACATACTCCGCGCCTTTAGTGATCTCTCAAGGCCTCGACAAGCCCCACACAGCCGCCTAAAAGCCCCGAACAAAGTCGGGGAACGTCTTCTACTATTAAATCCTTGGCCAAACGAGCGAAATCTCCGCGCTTTAGCCACGACCTAAAGCCTCGATTGAGCCGAGCGACTTCTCAGATACTCCAAGATAACAGAAACATCTCCTGGTACTTCGGCAGAGGTGAAAGACCTCCTTCTACCCAAAAGACATACGAGCTGTCTCTTTCCGAAGAAAACCTGTCTTGTTCTAAAACGAGACCATGTTTTACCGCATGAGTCCACAGGACCTCCCAGGTCTCGTTTTGGCTCGAACAAGAACAAACGGTCTCCCTTACTGAGGACCGAACATCAATCTTAGCAAAAAAAAGCGGCGATAACGCTGCCAAAGTATGCTATGACACGGGAGCAACAACTCTCGGCACAAAAAGAAACATGTGCTAAAAAAAAAACAAACATTTTTATTTCATTATCAGTAAAATGAATTACAACCTCCTGAGAGGCACTACAAGTGCATCATAGCACAGAAATAAAGACGAGCAAATGACTCGGCCTAACTGTTGCGACCAGCTTCAGTTAATAATGATATCTTGGCATCCGGCCCAAGATATCAGAGAAATTAGAAAGGGTGGATGAGCAAGCCACCCATCCACGGAGCCCTCCGATAAGTGGGAAGAAAACCCGTGGATGCTAATGCCGGGGCACTCCCCCCAAATCGAGTGTGTACTGCTAGCCACTACCCAAGTCAAAAGGCAATGTACTGGCAGACAACACACCATTACCCCCTCCTCACATGGCAAAGATTTTTTGGGCGGATGAGCCCAGGAATCTGGATCAGGGGAGGAGGCGAAGTTCACGTAAGTCATGGGGGGTGCGCATGCACTTCCTACCCTACGTCCCCCATAGCAAACCACAAAGGACACACAGGAAGCGCATATGTGCACTCTCCATGTGACCTCTGTGAACCTCCTGTGCACTCTCCATATGATCTCCGGAACTCCTCTCTTGAGGACGAGCTACTCTCCAGTGGCCCCTTCATCGCCCCAACTATTCGGGGGAAGACGACTTGCCAAAGGGAAACTCAGTCCCCCAACTCTCAACCGTGAAGACATGGACATCACGAACGCTTACACAACTCACAAAAGGGAAGGTCTTGCGGATGGCCTAGCACGGCCCCTTCCTCCCCTCATTTTATAGGCAAACAAACTGGGGTTTGCTATCAAAGCAGAGAGCCTCGAGATTCGAAATGCACTATCTACACTACCACGTGGCCTCCTAGGACGAAAGTCGCACCCTTCGATGTGCGCCAAAATGCATCGCCTGAGTCATGACGCACGCCAAAAGATTTTTCTCTGACCTCGAATCAAGGGCATTAAATGCGGAAGATCGTCTGTAGACCCTCGAAACATGGGCTGGCCCAGGGAAATTTCCTTCTTTGAGAAATGCCAGAAGGTGAGCGATCCACCTCCGGTCCCGAATCAGGAGCATTAAATGCCCCGAACCGCCTACGAGTTCCTAGGATGTGATCAGGCCTGGTAAACTCCCACTCGAAGGTGACACCGTCCAATGAAAATCGAATGCGTGCTCCGCACGTCAAAAGGGGGTACATCAGAAAAGATCAGCGTAGTAAATGCTCTGGGCAAAAGGCAAAATGCCCCTCTTCCGGTATGTCTTGTATACCTCGACAAAAAGTAGGCTGGATCCAATCAGATCGAGGTTAAATGCTATTTTATCCCTCAGTCTAAATTGGTATTGACGGAATGCTCCTCAAGCTATAGAGAGACCGAATGATATGAAGCATTTCAGATGAAACTTATAAGCCCTCCTTTATCTCGGTCAAAAATGGAAGCGCCACATCCGTGCCTTACCGCGATCTCCAAGGGTCCCCTAAGGGGACAGATCGTTCGCAAGACTTATACAACGAGAACCAAAATCTCAGAAATGAAAAATAAATGACCATGAGCACAAGGGTTACAAAAAACTTTCCTTCATTCATTAAAAAAAGAGAAACAAAAAGAAAAAAAAAAGAAAAAGATACACTAGCCCTCACTAGGGCTTACTGTCCTCCCCTGGCGCCACCGAGCTTCCCCCGTGACATGGGGTTAGTTCGGCAACCCGCTGCTCGAGGGACGCCACCTCCCCCTCCAGCCAGTTGTTGATTCGGCGGAGGAGCTCGATCTCCCTCGTTGTGACGGTCATATACTGCTCAGCCACCCTCGCAAGCTCCTCGCAGCTTGCAAACAACATCGCCAGAACTTCTGCGTCAACAGTCACCATCGCACAGCCCCTATGGGACTCCCCATGGCCTCTGCCGCCACCGCCAGACGCTCGGGCAGACCGCCCCCCGCCTCTAAAAGCCATCTCAGTAGTTAAAAATCTTGGGATGATAGCTAGGAAGGCAGTTAACGATGGCGTACCCCCCACCAGTATTTGTACCACTTGAGCGAGTATTCTGATCGCCCGAACCACTTTTCCAATACCATTACTATGGAGGTGCACCATGTGTTGCCGCCTTGGTGGGCTCTCGCGGGGACCGAAGAGTCCCTCCCCTCGACAAAGAGGATCATAAATAGATAATGCGCCCTCTCTTCTTTGAACCCAAGCCCCCTTTTATTTAGATCACGGGCTTGGGGTTACGTTCCCCACTCCTGAATCCACACTTCGGGATAGGGACCCTTGGAGGGGTCGAGTAATAAATCTCCATACCTCGTCCCAGGGCGTCTTCTCTTCGGGAACGGACACGCCGAAGAAGGAGAAGAAAAGGTCAATCAGAAAAGGCAAACAAACAAAAACAAAAGGTCCATTTATATAGAAAATACACATGAGGGCCCCCAAGAAATTAAGGCTGGGGATCATACCCAGCATCTCCTACAGCAGCATCAGCGGGGGCACCGCTTGGCTCCCCCTTCTTAACAGTGTCCCGCGAGATACCTTGGCAGCCACGTCGGCACCCAGAACAGCTTCGAGATCAACGTCTGAGATCTCCTCATATTTGTCCTCCTCGGCTCCCAGGGTGCGGGTCTCATAGAATTCAGCTTCCAGACAGGACAAGTCCAGGTCAGGATAAGCTTGAGTGATCTTAGCTCGCGCCTCCTCTTCGCCGAACTGGAATGCATCGGCACAGGCCGCCTGCGTTCCTCGGCAAATTGAGTAGAGCTCTTATACTCCTCCACCGCTGAAGAGGCCCGCGCGTTTGCCTCAGCCAATTGTCTCCAATTCAGAAGTCCTTTGGTGCCTCGAAGCCATCTCCTCTCCGAAGGCCTTCAGCCGCTCCTGGAACTCTAGACTCATCTTGTTCACCTGCAGACACAGAGCCGAGTAAGGCAAGGGTCGAAAGGCCAAAACGGACAAAACAGGGGACACCCTACCTGCTCGTTCCACCGAGCCAGTTTGCTCAGTGCTTCAACCATGTTGAGAGCCTTCAATTTAGCTGATTGATTTTGACGAAGACTCTCTTTGAGTTCATCAACCCGGGACTGTCTGTCCCCAATCTCCCAATGAGCATAGTCGAGATCATTGAAGAGCCTAGCAGCTCGCTCATCCGACCATTTTAGCTGATCCTTCATTTCGGCAAGCTCTTTATTCAAATGGGTAAGCTGGTCCTGCTGCCGCTGACACTTGTGCTCCTCCTCCTCGAGCCTCTTACTCCAGTTGCTTCTATCTTCGGCGTGGCTGACCTTCAGCTGGTCCCATCTCTTCTCGAAAAACTGCTGCATGGCCTTGACCTTATCTTCGTGCTCCGCTCTAATCTGTGATAATTCCAGACTAGCCTTGTTGGATTGCTCACGAAAGCCCTGAAGCTCATTGACCTGGATTACAAGTTGAGAGGCTCTTTCTCTCTCAGCTGTAAGAATCTTGCGAGTCTCCTCGAGCTCCCTTTGGGAGATCGCCAAAGCTCGGGAAAGGCTGGCTGTTGAATCCACCCTCTCCTTGAGGTGACCGATTTCTTTACGGGCTTGAGCCCAAGCTTCGACAGCCAGATGCAAATGCCATTTCAATGCCCTCATGATCAAAGCATTCTGCGAAAAGAATCACACGTATGGAAACACAGTCGAACTAACTAACTAAAAACTCTACTTCGGGGCGATGGCTTACCCGAGATGCATAATCCGTGGCAATCCTCATGAGGGAAATGCCATCGATCTTGGTAAGAAGGAAAGCTTCATTCGGCACTCCAGTATACCTGAAGGCCACATCGACAAGGTCCACAGGATTTCCCCTCCGGCCGAGGAACTTTCTCCCTCATGGAACGTAGACCGTATTAAAGCAGAGAACATGGCACTAACCTCTGGATCGCACAAGTAAAAATCTTCACTCAGGGGGCCAACTTGGGGACCCGCAGCCCCTGGAGCCCTCGTCTGGGTAACCTCCTCCACCAAGGCCCTCATTTGAGAGGCCTCAAGCATTTCAGCTCCAGCAAGGGGAGCCTCAACCCGGACGTCCCCTTCGCTTAGTGGCTCCCCTTCTTCTTTAGACATTTCTCTGCCCCTGGTAGACTCCTCTTGAGTTTCAATTTCTCTCGGGGCCTCCGGTGCCTCAGTAGAAGGCCTCTCGCCGAAAGACATCCAGCGGAGTTTAGTCACTGTTTCAGCTGGTTTGGTTCCCCCTTCATCCTCCGCCGGCTCTCCCGCAGGCAGCCCAGGCTAAACTTCAGCAACTACAACCGTTTCTCCCACCTTGATTAAAGCGAAGACCACTCCTACCTCTGCCTGCAATGCCTCCGGACCGCCAGCCCCAATGAGGGAGACTGGGCGACCCCGACCGTGGGGGTCTCCGAGTAAACTGACGTTGCTTCCGTGCCATCATCTGGCAAAACGATAACAGGTTGGGAGGAAATTTCGGCAGCCTCCTCCGAAACCCCCGCGGTATCCTGACCTCTCTCTGCTGACGGACCTTCCTTCGGCATCGAAGGATCGCGCGCCGCCACTGGAACTTCGATACTTTCATCCCACGGCGATGAGGGACGGCGATCATCGCCATCTCTCCTGATCCCCCCAGGGCGAAAACCAGAAGGGCGAGACCTTTTCTCGGCCCTATGCTTACTGTTGGGGCCGGGCCTCCCGCGATACTTACCCAGTTCTTCTCTCATCTGATCTACGAACGTCGACCTTTTGGCTGCAGGCGCAATGCGACTCACCCGTTAGCTCGTACAAAAATCGAAGCTAAAATCGCCTTAACCTGTTAGCTACAAAATAATACTTACCGCGAGGATCAACGAGGCTCAATCCAGCTACGAAAAGAGCGTCCTCTGATAGAAGGGCGCTAGCTGGAAGCACTTGACTGCTGCGCAATACAACCAGATCCCTCCTCTCCTGCTTGGATAACTCTGGATGTGCTTTCGGATCTTTTACATAACGTCCCCACACTCGAGGAAAATCCGAGCCGATATTTCCTTCGACTATGAAGAATCGTGATTTCCATTCTTTTATCGACGATGGATTGCCTGAAATCATCTTCAAAGACCTCCGGGGACCAATGTAAGGCCACTCGGAGGCCCTCCCAGAAACCAAGTTGTAGCACACCCTAAACATCGGAAGAGTCGCGGTTACCCCAACGCGGCTGCACAGCGAGATGAATCCGATAAGGTTGCGCCAGCTATTGGGAGCCACCATGGTGAAGCATATGTTGTAGAACCTCATCACCTCCCGAACCAGCGGATGAAGAGGAAACCTGAGGCATGCCCTCAAACTTTCCTCGTAACAGAATGCTCCATCCCCTAGTTCAAATGTCACCCTGTCGTCGGCCGTCAGGAGCAACAAGGCAACATCTTGAGGAACCTTGTATAGGCGGCATATCCGTTCCAGATCCGCCAGGGTCACCTCCGAAGCCAAATCACTCGGACTCACCACGCTTTCGATCGAAAGAGACTCTGAGCAAGGTTGCCAAGAAAATAGGAGAACGAAGTTCTTCGAGGAAAAGCGAAAGAGCACTGCGAAAGGGAGTGGCGCCACTTCAACTCCGTTTTTCCCAAAAGAAACCGCCTCAAGGAGAAGATAAGACGTCTCAACCAAGACGTCCGGAACCGCCGCTGCAAGCGCCATGAAGATCGAGATCCCCTACGTGGCGCAACCCCGGCCGTTGCACCCAAGAAACGATGGATCCACCTCGTAAAGGCAAGGTGGCCATGCAGCATTACCTAGGGCATTATTGCGTGGGCTATCAAATCTAGATCCCCCCATTCGGATTGTGCTACCTAGGTCTATATTCCCTATGCCCGAGCCTACGCTTCGAACTAGGGAGTAGGGGGCATGTGCTGAGGGGTAAAATCGCAATTGCATTGATAACCATGCGAAGGGGCTAAGATCAGCCCTGGCCCTCACTTGCTACACTGTGCCCACAAAGAATGAGCTAACCAATATGATTCGATGAATCGAGCAACCCATAGCTCGGCCTCCCTGAGCAATCCCTAGCTTGGCCTTCCCGAGCAATCCCTAGCTCGGCTCCCCCGGGCAATCCATAGCTTGGCCTCCCCGAGCAATCCATAGCTTGATATG
This sequence comes from Calamus simplicifolius, assembly GCA_900491605.1. Taxonomy (NCBI): domain Eukaryota; kingdom Viridiplantae; phylum Streptophyta; class Magnoliopsida; order Arecales; family Arecaceae; genus Calamus; species Calamus simplicifolius. Next base: position 405,509 of record UESW01003948.1, on the reverse strand, counting down.
CACCTCCGCGGAACGAAACTGTTTTCACATCCGGCTTATTTCTTCTGTCATATCTCAGCCGCCCTCGTACCTCGGCTGCTCTCCATGCTTACGCCCCGGCGGTGCGAACTATTTGTGCATTTCGGCCATCAAGGCTGGGTCGTCCCTCGACCGTCCGAACCAAGCCTTTCTACGCCCCTACAGAACCTGGCACGGGAAAGCTCAAGTTCAGTGTAACAGAATTCCAAACGATAAATCATATTGAGACGTGGCCTAGGACCTGCAATAACGGCTTAAGACCTACACAGTCATCGGATCTTGGGCCATCAGAAAGCTCTCCCAGCCATCGATCCTCTAACGGATAGGATACGGATCTTACCGGCCTCACAACAGCTTGATTCGAATCATCTTCGAATCCCAACAACCTTCAAACCTTCCAGAAGGCGCTCAAGATTCAAGTGATTACCTATAAATAGGACACTTCCAGATTTTCTCAGGTACGCGACTCCTCGCTCAGTCTCAGCATCACTCTCTCTCTTTCACTGCTCCCTCCCTCTCCGCCATTGGCGCTCCACTCGAGCTCCCGATAGGCCACCCCTGGAGAGATCTTCAGAGGGGTCCTTCTTCCCATATTTGTTGTCCGTCGATCTCCACTGACTTGAGCGTCGAAGGGTCTTCTGCGGAGGGCCACCCCCAAGGCCTCCTGCATGAAGACTTCTTTGCAGGTCCGCCCAGGAGGAAGCCCGATCAGGAGACCGATCGCGCTCGAGTCGGAGAACATATTCCGGCGGCAACAATGCTATGACTAAATCATCACATTTGTGACAAGAAAAGAGAAAGGAAGAGGAATTCAACACAGGTCCCTCTCTGTTTTAATGACGAGTGTAAAAATAACACCCAAGTAAGATGTTTCTTCTTTCCTCCAACATGTGTATCCATGGAATATGTGTATGCATGATAAAAGGAGACAATTTTTTCTACAAAGTTAGCCTACATAAATATTTCTATCCATGTTGATCATGTATAAAAGAGCATCCATTTTAATATGGGTAGAAAGTTACACAGTCCATGCTTGCAGTTTTGTGGGTTCGGTCATAAGAAAGTTGAGAGGCATTAGCTTAAATCTCAGAGAAATTTTTATTTGAAGCATTGAAAAGGAGTTGTGCTCCAGTTCAAGCAAAACATATGCAGTTATACAGTGGCTATGTCATCCTTATATTTCTTTACCGTATTTGATTTAATATATGCCACTACAAGAAAATACTGAAATAGCGACGCAAATTTAGTGACGCATAATTGCGTCGCTAAATTGCGACCTCTTTGCGATGCCTTTGTGACAACAAAATATTGCGACGCATTAGCGACGCATTAGCGACTCAATTAACCAAAAAATCAAAAAAAAATTAAATTTTTAATATTGCGACGCAAATATTGCATCGCAATATTTTTAAATTAATTTTTTATGAAATATAAATATCAATAAAAATATTGCGACGCAATATTTGCGTCGCAATGTTTTTAACAGAATTAAATATTTTAAATAGCGACGCATTAGCGACGCAATAAAATAGATAATTAGAAAAATTATTTTTAATTTAGCGACGCACCAATTGCATCGCAAATAATTGAAATAAAATTAAATTTTATAAAATCTAATTATCAGAAAAAAATATTGCGACGCATCACAGTGCGTCGCAATGTTTTTAAAAGAATTAAATATATTAAATAGCGACGCATTAGCGACGCAATAAATTAGAAAATAAGAAAAATAATTTTTAATTTAGCGACGCAACAAATGCGTCGCAAATAATTTAAATAAAATTATATTGTTTAAAGTATAAATAGTTTACAAAATATTGCGACGCATAACAGTGCGTCGCAATGTTTTGAAAAGAATTAAATATTTTAAATAGCGACGCCTTAGCGACGCAATAAAATTAGAAAATAAAAAAATTATTTTTAATATAGCGATGCAACAATTGGTCGCAAATAATTTAAATGGAATTATATTTTTTACAGTAGTAATATTTTAAAAAATATTGCGACGCCAACCAGTGCGTCGCAATATTTTGAAAAGAATTAAATATTTTAAATAGCGACGCCTTAGCGACGCAATAAACTAGAAAAATAGGAAAATTATTTTTAATTTAGCGACGACACAATTGCATCGCAAATAATTTAAATGGAATTATATTTTTTACAGTACAAATATTTTAAAAAAATATTGCGATGCCACCCAGTGCGTCGCAATATTTTAGAAAAAATTAAATATTTTAAATAGCGACGCATTAGCGATGCAATAAATCAGAAAATAAATTAAAATTATTTTTAATTAGCGACGCAATAACTGCATCGCAATATTTTAAATAAAATTAAATTTTATAAATTATAAATATGAGAAAAAATAATTACGACGTAACACATTGAGTTGCAATTTTTAAAAAATTAATTATGTTAAATAGCAACGCATTAGCGATGTAATAAGCGAAAATATTAATTTGGAAAATTATGTTTTAATATAGCGACGTACTTGTTGCATCGTAATTATTAGAATTAAAGTTAATTTTTTATATTATAATTATCATATTAAAAAAATACGACGCAACCCTTTGCGTCGTTATATATTTAAAAAAATTAATTATGTTAAATAGCGATCGGTCCAAAATCGATCGTGACCGATCAGAATAAGGGCTTGGATCGATCGCAACCCTCGGATCGTCGCCGATCGGACCGATTGCCGCGGTCCGCGATCGGTCGTCGCCGATCGGGATCAGGGCTTGGATCGATCGCAAGCGTTGGATCGTCGCCGATCTCGGACGGATCGCCACGGTCCGAGATCGGTCGTGGCCGATCAGGATCAGGGCTTGGATCGATCGCAACCGTCGGATCGTCGCCGATCTCGGACGGATTGCAACTGTCCGAGATAGGTCGTGGCCGATCGGGATCAGGGCTTGGATCGATCGCAACCGTCGGATCTTTGCCGATCGGACCGATTGCCGCGGTCCGCGATCGGTCGTCGCCGATCGGGATCAGGGCTTGGATCGATCGCAACCCTTGGATCATCGCGATCTCGGATGGATTGCAACTGTCCGAGATCGGTCGTGGCCGATCGGGATCACGGCTTGGATCGATCGCAACGTCAGATCATCGTCGATCTCGGACGGATTGCAACTGTCCGAGATCGGTCATGGCCGATCGGGATCATGGCTTGGATCGATCGCAATCGGATCGTCATCGATCTCGGACGGATTGCAACTGTCCGAGATAGGTCGTGGCCGATTGGGATCATGGCTTGGATCGATCGCAACCGTCGGACCTTTGCCGATCGGACCGATTGCCGCGGTCCGCGATCGGTCATCGTCGATCGGGATCAGGGCTTGGATCGATCGCAATCGTCGGATCGTCGCCGATCTCGGACGGATCGCCACGGTTCGAGATCGGTCGCCGATCGATCAGGGCTTGGATCAATCGCAACCGTTGGATCGTCGCCGATCTCGGATCGCCACGGTCCGAGATCGATCGTGGCCGATCGGATCAGGGCTTGGATCGATCGCAACCGTCGGATCGTCGTCGATCTGGATGGATTGCAACTGTCCGAGATAGGTCGTGGCCGATCGGGATCAGGGCTTGGATCGATCGCAACGTCGGATCTTTGCCGATCGGACCGATGCCACGGTCCGCGATCGGTCGTTGCCGATCGGATCAGGGCTTAGATCGATCGCAATAGTCAGATCGTCGCCGATCTCTGACGGATTGCAACTATCCGAGATCGGTCATGGCCGATCGGGATCACGGCTTGGATCGATCGCAACGTCAGACCTTTGCCGATCGGACCAATTGCCGCGGTCCGCGATCGGTCGTCACCGATCGGGATCAGGGCTTGGATCGATCGCAACCGTTGATCATCGCCGATCTCGGATGGATCGCCACGGTCGAGATCGGTCGTGGCCGATCGGGATCAGGGCTTGGATCGATCGCAACCGTCGGATCGTCGCCGATCTCGGACGGATTGCAACTGTCCGAGATAGGTCGTGGCCGATCGGGATCAGGGCTTGGATCGATCGCAACCGTCGGATCTTTGCCGATCGGACCGATTGCCGCGGTCCGCGATCGGTCGTCGCCGATCGGGATCAGGGCTTGGATCGATCGCAACCCTCGGATCGTCGCCGATCTCGGACGGATTGCCACGGTTCGAGATCGGTCGTGGCCGATCGGGATCAGGGCTTGGATCGATCGCAACCGTTGGATCGTCGCCGATCTCGGACGGATCGCCACAGTCGAGATCGGTCGTGGCCGATCGGGATCAGGGCTTGGATCGATCGCAACCGTCGGATCGTCGTCGATCTGGGACGGATTGCAACTGTCCGAGATAGGTCGTGGCCGATCGGGATCAGGGCTTGGATCGATCGCAACCGTCGGATCTTTGCCGATCGGACCGATAGCCGCGGTCCGCGATCGGTCGCCGATCGATCAGGGCTTAGATCGATCGCAACAGTCGGATCGTCGCCGATCTCTGACGGATTGCAACTGTCCGAGATCGGTCGTGGCCGATCGGGATCACGGCTTGGATCGATCGCAACCGTCGGACCTTTGCCGATCGACCGATTGCCGCGGTCCGCGATCGGTCGTCGCCGATCGGGATCAGGGCTTGGATCAATCGCAACCGTCGGATCGTCGCCGATCTCGGACGATCGCCACGGTTCGAGATCGGTCGTGGCCGATCGGATCAGGGCTTGGATCGATCGCAACCGTTGGATCGTCGCCGATCTCGGATGGATCGCCACGGTCCGAGATCGGTCGTGGCCGATCGGGATCAGGGCTTGGATCGATCGCAACCATCGGATCGTCGTCGATCTCGATTGCAACTGTCCGAGATAGGTCGTGGCCGATCGGGATCAGGGCTTGGATCGATCGCAACCGTCGGATCTTTGCCGATCGGATCGATGGTCCGATCGGTCGCCGATCGATCAGGGCCGATTGTCGGATCGTCGCCGATCTCTGACGGATTGCAACTGTCCGAGATCGGTCGTGGCCGATCGATCACGGCTTGGATCGATCGCAACCGTCGGACCTTTGCCGATCGGACCGATTGCCGCGGTCCGCGATCGATCGCCGATCGGGATCAGGGCTTGGATCGATCGCAACCGTTGGATCGATCGTCGCAATCTTTTTTAAATAAGTTTATGTAATTAAAAATTTTATAAAATAAATTGCGATGCCATTTCTCGTCGCAATTATTAACATTAATTATAAATATAATCATTTATAAATATTATAAAATAAATTGCGACGCCATTTATCGTCACAATTATTATAATAAATTTAAATATTTTCATTTAAAAATATTTAAAAAATAATTGCGACGCAATTGTTGCATCGCAATATTTGTAATAAGTTTTTTTTTTAATCTTTAAATTATTAAAAAATATTGCGACGCCTTAGCGATGCAATTATTAGAAAATAAAAATATTTTTCCCGCCAGGTGATGGCGCCAATTTAGCGACGCCTCAGCGACGCATTTAGTGGCGTCGCTATGTTTTCAAAAATTATTATAAACATGTATTAACGATGATTAGCGACGCCCTAGTGCGTCGCTAAGAAAAAAAAAAAATTTGCGACGAAAATGGCGACGCAATTTTGGCGTCGCTAATTCCCTATATTTAAGCCGGGTCCCTTCTCCTTTCCTCCTTCCCGTCTTGACCTAGCGCCGCCGTGAAGCTAAAGCTCCAATCTCCGGCGCATCCCCGTCCTCCGGCTACCCGCGATCGCATCCGACTCCGGCAACCCGGCGATCTCATCTCAACCAAGGTTAGCTCCGATAATCTAAAAAAAAAATTGATTTTTTTTTTATTTATTTCCCTACGGCCACGGCCGCTGCCGTGGCCGTCTTCTCCGGCCACGGCCGCTGCCGTGGCCGGCAGTGGCCTGGCCACGGTGGCCAGGCCACTGTAATAAAAAAAAAAAATTTTTTTAACAGGGGGGAGGGGAGGAAACCCCCCCCCCCCCCCTTTCTTTTCTTGTCCGGCCACGGCCGTGGCCGCGGCCGGACAAGGCGGCCACGGCCGCTGCCGTGGCCGTCTTCTCCGGCCACGGCCGCTGCCGTGGCCGCAGTGGCCTGGCCACGGTGGCCAGGCCACTGTAATCAAAAAAAAAAATTTTTTTTTTAACAGGGGGGAGGGGAGGAAACCCCCCGCCCCCCTTTCCGGCCACGGCCGCTGCCGTGGCCGTCTTCTCCGGCCACGGCCGCTGCCGTGGCCGCAGTGGCCTGGCCACGGTGGCCAGGCCACTGTAATCAAAAAAAAAAAAATTTTTAACAGGGGGGGGGAGGAAACCCCCCCCCCCCCCCCCCTTTCTTTTCTTGTCCGGCCACGGCCGTGGCCGCGGCCGGACAAGGCGGCCACGGCCGCTGCCGTGGGTCTTCTCCGGCCACGGCCGCTGCCGTGGCCGCAGTGGCCTGGCCATGGTGGCCAGGCCACTGTAATCAAAAAAAAATTTTTTTTTTTAACAGGGGGGAGGGGAGGAAACCCCCCCCCCCCCCTTTCTTTTCTTCTCCGGCCACGGCCGCTGCCGTGGCCGCAGTGGCCTGGCCACGGTGGCCAGGCCACTGTAATCAAAAAAAAAAAATTTTTTTTTAACAGGGGGGAGGGGAGGAAACCCCCCGCCCCCCCTTTCTTTTCTTCTCCGGCCACGGCCGCTGCCGTGGCCGCAGTGGCCTGGCCACGGTGGCCAGGCCACTGTAATAAAAAAAAAAAAAAAATTTAACAGGGGGGAGGGGAGGAAACCCCCCCCCCCCCCCCCCCTTTCTTTTCTTGTCCGGCCACGGCCGCTGCCGTGGCCGGCAGTGGCCTGGCCACGGTGGCCAGGCCACTGTGACAAAAAAAAAAAAAAAAAAAAATTCCTTAACAGGGGGGAGGGGGGAACCCCCCCCCCCCCCCCCCCCCTTTCTTTTCTTGTCCGGCCACGGCCGCTGCCGTGGCCGGTAGTGGCCTGGCCACGGTGGCCAGGCCACTGTGACAAAAAAAAAAAAAAAATTTTTCCTTAACAGGGGGGGAGGGGGAACCCCCCCCCCCCCCCCCCTTTCTTTTCTTGTCCGGCCACGGCCGCTGCCGTGGCCGGCAGTGGCCTGGCCACGGTGGCCAGGCCACTGTGACAAAAAAAAAAAAAAAATATATTTTTCCTTAACAGGGGGGAGGGGGGAAACCCCCCCCCCCCCTTTCGTTTCTTGTCCGGCCACGGCCACCTGGCCACGGTGGCCAGGCCACTGTCATCACAAAAAAAAAATATATTTGTTTTAACACGGGGGAGGGAGGAAACCCCCCTTCCCCTCTTTTTTCAATAAAGCTGTTTGGATTGACTGTTTTTATGTCTTGATTATTCAATAATATTTGTAATGCTAGATTATTTAATTTACATAATATTTATGCAATAATTAATTTAAGCAGAATGTTTATGACAATAGTATTTGTGCATTTATACTCATTTACATTTGTTATGTCTTGATTATTTATATTCTGCTGCAAACTTAATGATGCATTACATTTTGAAATGCTAAATAAAATGTTTTGTTGTAATATTATTTAATTTCCAGCAACAAATTACTAGTTTCAATGATTTACATTTTAGTATTCGCAAACATTTGTATTTGACACAATAATCTTAAAAAAGTTAGTGATTACATGTATAATTCACAAGAAGTTAAGAATAACAAGCATAAGTTCGATTGTCTTCGGACTTCCATAATCACAGCACTAATTAACCTTTAGACCCGTTTGAGAATTTGTAAGCCTTAGTCTTGCAAATTCTCAAATTGTCCTGGTGGACAGTTTGGGAATATTTCTTGTGACATGTTAGTCTGCTAGTAATCATCGTGGGGTGAGATTTCGGTTTGCATTTGCTCATACGTTCTCCTAGTGTGGCTTATATACCACACATGTAGGAGAACATATGGGGAAATGCTGCCGAAATTTCAATGTTGCCGATCGATGATAATTAATAGCAGAATAACATATCACAAAAAATATTCTTGAATGGGATAGGGCCTTACCTTGTAGACATGGAGTGAAGGTAGAATTATTTAAGACACTTGAATTCTTGTGAAGTCTAATGACTAAACGCACCGCCTTATGGCCCGACACAAACTCAAGCCCTCTCTTTAGCCATTAACCTATGCATCGGTCCTTGCTAGCACCCCAAGGATCGTAGCCGTGGCTCGCCCTTGCATGGTAGGGTCCTTATTTACCTAAAAAAAATTTGGGTACTTATAAATGATTTAATTGGTTGTAATTAACCTTAATTAGTTGTGCCCAAGAAATAATTTAGTTATATATTTATTAATACTAATATAGTTTTATTTTTTGGTTTCATTTAATGATTTACCAGACTTTGTATAAGTCGGTCAAAAATGAGCGGGACTCGCTCATGGATGTATGCAAGGATAAAAGATGGCTTGCTGAATCCAGATTTTCTGAATGGATTGGAAGAATTTATCGCATTTGCATGTAGCCAACCTGAATGGATGGATGGGCCTAGGATTAGGTGCCCATGCAACTTCCACAGGTGTCAGAATAAGCCTACAGAGATGTGGAAACTGTTAAGGTGCATTTGTGTAAGAAGGGTTTTGTTCCTGATTACTATGTTTGGTACTGTCATGGTGAACCAGAGGATATTCCAGCAGCTGTTATAGGCCAACAAGAGTCAATTCCCGTAGATGAACCATTTGTGAATTTAAACACATATGAACAAATGGTTATGAATGCATCGGGTAATGACTTCAATCAGAATACATTTATGGAAGAACCAAATCCAGAAGCACAACAATTTTATGATATGTTGCGTGCTGCCAATCAAGAATTGTATCCTGGGTGTGAGGGTCATTCCCAGTTCTCTACAGCTGCTCGAATGTTGAATATTAAGGCAGAACATCGATTATCAGAAAAGGCGTTCAATTCTGTAGCTGAGTTAATCAAAGAAATTCTGCCAAATGATAATGTTGCCGCAGACAGTTTTTACGCAACAAAGAAGTTGTTGCGTGGGCTTGGGCTCCCAGTTAATAAGATCGATTGTTGCTTGAACAATTGTATGATATTTTGGGGTGAAGACTCAGAGCTGAGATGGTGTAAGATTTGTGGGCAATCGAGGTTCAAAAACACGAAGGAGGAGCCGGTACAAGTAGGAGGAAAAGTGTGCCTTACAAGAGGATGCATTACTTTCCTCTTACCCCACGCCTGCAGAGATTATACAGATCTGAGGCAACAGCTGCTGATATGAGATGGCATGCCGAACATGAATCTAAAGAGGATGAAATGCGGCATCCATCAGATTCAAAGGCTTGGAAGCATTTCAATGAAAATCATCCTGATTTCGCTGAAGATATAAGGAATGTGAGATTAGGTCTTTGTACCGATGGCTTCCAACCATTTGGTCAAGCGGGGCAACAGTATTCATGTTGGCCTGTGATACTGACTGTATATAACCTTCCTCCGTGGAAGTGCATGAAAGATCCTGCAATGTTTTTAACCGTTTTGGTTCCAGGACCATCAAATCCAAAGGAAAAGATTGATGTCTTTCTGCAACCGTTGGTGGCCGAATTGAAAATGTTGTGGGAAACAGGAGTGGTAGCCTACGACATTTCTATGAAACAAAATTTCTTAATGAGAGCTGCTTTGATGTGGACAATAAGTGATTTTCCGGCATATGCAATGTTGTCTGGTTGGAGCACTGCTGGACGTCTGGCATGCCCTCATTGCATGTATGATTCGGATGCATTTACATTGCAGAAGAGTGGTAAGCAGTCATGGTTTGATAACCATAGGAAATTCTTGCCCCCAAATCATCCTTACAGGCGTAACTTGATCGCCTTCCGAAGAACAAAGCAGTCACAAAATTTGCCGAACCGGTTAGGTCCGGCACGGATCTATTTGATTCTATAGAGCATTTGGGGTTGATGTATGCATGGGAACCGGATGCAGATAGAATAAATAGCCGTATATGTAAAGAACATAACTGGAAGAAGTGAAGTATATTTTGGGATTTGCCTTATTGGAGCACAAATCTCATCCGGCACAACTTGGATGTTATGCATATCGAGAAAAATTTCTTTGATAACATATTTAACACGGTGCTAAACATCCCGGGAAAAACAAAAGATACTGCAAAGTCAAGAGAAGAACTTAATCAGTACTGCAGAAGAGGTGATTTGAGAAGGAGTGCCGATGGGACCTATCCTAAAGCATGTTACACTCTTGACAGAAATTCACGAGAAGTTTTATGTAACTGGCTAAGAGGGTTAAAATTTCCAGATGGTTATGCCTCAAATATCGGTAGGTGTGTGGACATGCATAAGCTCAAGTTGTTCGGCATGAAGAGCCACGACTGCCATGTTTTCATGCAACGATTATTACCTATAGCTTTTCGTGAGTTGCTTCCGCAACATGTCTGGAAGGCAATTACGGAGCTCAGCTTATTCTTCAAGAGTTATGTGCCGCAGTCATTACTTCTGCATCCATGGCAAGGCTTGAGGAGGAAATTCCAATTATTTTATGCAAGCTTGAGCGAATATTTCCTTCCAGTTTTTTTGACTCAATGGAGCATTTACCGGTTCACTTGTCATACGAAGCAAGCATAGCTGGTCCCGTGCAGTATCGCTGGATGTATCCTTTCGAGAGGTAAATATATACATCATTAAGATATGTTGACATTTCAAATATTATTTCATTGCTTGAAAAATTCGTTAATTTTTTGTTGCAACTTTACATATAGGTATCTTAAGAAGTTAAAAAATAATGTGCGTAATAAAGCAAGGGTTGAAGGTTCTATATGCAATGCACACTTGGTCGAAGAAGTTTCAGCTTTTGCCTCACATTACTTTGAGGGTCACGTCCACACGAGGAGCCGAAATCATGGTCGTAACGATGACGTATGTGTGGACGAAGCAGAAGCTAATGACGGTAGAATATCAATTTTTAAAGCTATCGGCCGTTCATTTGGTGGGCAGAAGTCAAGAAATCTTAGCGATATGGAGTATAATGCAGCACATTATTACATCCTAATGAACTGTCGAGAAGTCGATCCTTATATTGAGTAAGTGTATACTTCAATGCTAAATTAAAAATTTAAATTTATATAATAATTTACCATAATATTTAATTTCTAACAGTAGTTTTTATCCTTTTCATCCCATAAGGATGTTCTGTGATAGACAACGACAGATGAATCCCGACATCAGTCAAGTTGCAATTGGGCAGAAATTAGAAACGAAGTTTGCTTACTGGTTTTATGAATTTGTGAGTAGTATCACTCAATCAATTTCGATAATGACTATTATTTTTTGAATTGGATGTCAATAGCTTATTAATTTATAGGTCAACGGGCCATGGTCGACAACCGACAATATTTTCATTAAATGTCTATCGCAATGGCCATTGAAGACCGTAACAACCTTTACTGGCTATTTTGTAAATGGGTACAAATTTCAGATTGAACGATTAGCAGCTTCAAGAGGCACGCAGAACTGGGGTGTGTGTGTAAAAGGAGAAAGTGTTGGAGCAAATATGCAGGATTATTATGGAAAGTTAGTAGAGGTGGTTGAAGTTGAATATCCCGGTTGGCCTATGAAACGAACCGTATTGTTTCGTTGTGATTGGTTCGATCCGATAGTTCCTGTGGGCAAAAGGGTTCATAACGACTATAATTTGGTTGAAGTGAACCATCGACGAAGATTACAGAAATATGACCCATTCATCCTTGCATCCCAAGCTCAGCAAGTATTTTACTGCGGATATCCAAGTTTGCGCAACGACAAGCGAGATTGGTGGGCCGTTTCTAAAATCGTCCCACGTTCAACAATCGTATTAGAGGAGAGTTCATCAAGTCAATCAACCGAGTGCCCTGCATTTCAAGAGGATGAGATGGAAATGCATGCAATTGAGGATGACACAAGGGCTCCTGAAACATCACTTAGAGATCCAAGTGGTGATGTCCAACAAATTGCGGATGCAAATGTTCGGTTTCCTTCCGATGATAATGAAACTGATTCGCAATCCGATACGGCATCGGATGTTGAACCAACATTTCACGAAACAAATGACACCGATTAAACATAAAGGTTTTTTAAAATTTAAATTTTTTTTATAAGTGTTAAATTCTTACATAGTCAATCATTAATCGTAATTTAATTGTGTGAATCTTTAGTATTTTCAGTATGAGGGGCAGAGGTAGATCTACCGACGACAGTTTGGGTGAGCAGAGACGTAGTTTGGATCCTGCGAGATCAGATCACATGAGCGTCGGAGATAGAGAGTTTGGATCTCCAGCAGAGGCGCAGCCTTCGATCTCTGCACCAGTATTACCATCCACCCGATCGGCACAGACCTCCGAGAGTTCTTCCGCGATCGGCGGCCGCACTGTACTTAGACTTGATGCTCAGGGGATGTAAGTATATACTAATTAAAAATATTTTATTTATGTTTTTAAGTCATTTACTTATAAACTTGCATTTTTTTAACAGATTCATTGAGCAGCATCATGTCTCCAGCCACATCAGCGCCGTTTTTCAGAGGCGTGCAGATCCCACTGGCTACGATTGGCGCCACGTATCGCCAGCCACGAGGGAGTTTTATTTTTCTGAGTTTCAGGTAAACTTATTAAATACAATTTATCAGTGATATATAATTCTTTAAAGTTAATAAATTCAGAAACTAACTGTTTATTTTAATGCAGAAAAAGTTTACGTGGGATCCTGCCACCCATGATGCCATTAGGGCAGCATGGGAGGCTCTGACGTGATGCCGATACTCCGACATGCTTCATCGTTGGAGGTCATCGGGTCAGCATCCTGCGTACGTGCCAGAGGATATTTGGCACGAGTGGCAGCAGGCCTGGGAGTCCGATGGCTGGCGCAGGAGGTCCGCATCAGCCAGCACGAACCGCCGATCTGAGAAGGGCGGTCCTGGCACGGGTCTCTCCCGTCATACTTCGGGCTCCATTTCGATTCAGGAGCACAGACGGCGTATGGTAAGAAAACATAAATATTTTAATTACTATTTTAGTTATTTACAAATATTTGTATTAATATCATTTTTTTTATTGTTATAGACTGAGCAGGAGGGCGGAGATCCTGGTGAGTTTCGTCTATTCAGGACGACACACACCAGGAGGGACGGCTCCTGGGTCGACACGCGATCACGGGAGGTTGCGGTAAGAAATTAGATTTATGTAGTATCTGTTTAATTTCTAAAATTTTATTTGAGAAATTTATTAACTCATTTATTGTTGATTTCATATTTTCAAGACACGAGTCGAGGAGCTTCGCTCCCAGGCATCGCAGGTCGACTCTACTGATGGGGAGACGCCCGTCGAACTCTCAGCAGAGGAGAGTCGACGTGTGTTTTTGGAGGCTGTTGGTGCCCAGCCACGAGACCGCAGGGTCTATGGTATGGGCACTAGAGCTTCTACATTTTTCTCCATCAGGCCTCCAGCTCGCGAGTTCCTGCTGATCTTCCTCCCGAGCGTTTACAGGAGCTTCGCAGATCTATTGCAGAGGAGGTTCGGCAGGAGGTCGAGCATGATTTTGAGGATCGTATGCGAGGCCGGGATCAGGAGGTTGCAGACATGCGAGATGAGATGCATTATTTGCGGGATATGGTTAGACGCTTGTCGCAGAGTCTTCAGCCTCCACACCTCCACGTGATCGTTCAGATTCTTGATATATTTTTTTTTCTTTTTTATGTTGTAAAAACTTCAAAATTTTAATATATAAATTATTTTTTGAAATATATTATTGTTTGGATTTAGTGAAAAATGTTTGTATCAATATTTAGATTTAGCAAAATTAAATTAACCGTTTTAATTTTTAATCATTTAAATATCTTTAAAAATAAATTTGCGATGCATTAGCGACTGATATTGGATCGCTAATATTTTTAAGATATTATTATTAAATATTGCGACGCAATGACCTGGCATCGTAATAATTTAAAATAAATTTAATAGCGACGCATTAGCGACTAAAATTGAGTCGCTATTTTATCTTAAAAATTATTTTAAAATATTGCGACGTAATTACCTTGCGTCGCAATATTTTAAATAATTTTTATTTGCGACGCATTAGAGCGTCGCAATATTTAATAATAATTTTTTTAAAAATTAATTATAAATATTGCGATGTAAATTAGTGCGTCGCAATATTTAATAATAATTTTTTTAAAAAATTAATTATAAATATTGCGATGCAAATTAGTGCGTCGCAATATTTAATAATAATTTTTTTAAAAAATTAATTTTAAATATTGCGACGCATATTTGTGCGTCGCAATATTTAATAATAATTTTTTTTCTAACTAAATTTATTTTTAAATTTAGCGATGCATTTTCATGCGTCGCAATATTGCGACGCAATGTGGCGTCGCAAGAGCGTCGCAGAGAGTCGCAAAATTGCGACGCAATTGCGACAAAAGGGTATTACAACGGACAGTTGAGCGACGCCCTCGTTGCGTCGCTATTGCATCGCAATATCATGTTTAGCGACGCAATTACGACGCATTTGGGCGTCGCAATATTTAAAATCTCTTGTAGTGTGCTCAGATTGCATTACAAATTAAGATTAGCTAAATAGGTTACAGATTAATTTAAAAGGGAGTACACGTTGATATATATTAAAAGTATAAATATAAAGCTTATAGCTTGTGTTGTATTTTCTTGAAAAGTTTTTTATAGGATGACAAAAGAGCATAAAAAAATAAATACACTATCTCTCACATATTTATTTTTGATGAAATAAGAGAAAAAAATACGTGGGCTTCCTATAATTATTTTTTTTTCCCTTTGAAATTTTTTTCAATCTCATTTTCTTTCCAAACAAACAACCCTTGGTTCTACTAAGGCGCTAGGGGGTGATGATTTGGCTTATACAAATTATTTAATTTAATCTAGATTGACGTTAGTATCATTCAACCACAAGGCCAACCACTAGTAGATGGTGAATTGACTATTTTAAATCAGTAAATCACATATCCTATGACTATGCTAATCCATATATTGAGAAATTTCTAAGAGTCTCCCACTTGGATAGTATATGTCAAGATTTTAGAAATATATTTTTTTAAGATTAAAAATATGAAATGCGGCCACACTAGAGAATGCCAAATGTTAGTAAAAATCTTTTCAAGCTAAATTGATCCAAAAATGAGATTATAAACACCCAACGATATAAATATTATTTCTAAAAAGGATATAAAATATAATACATATCAAAGTATAAATAGTCTCATGACCAAAAAATAAAGCATGAGAGTGTAGTGTATAGAATGCATGATAAAATATGATCAACATACAAACCATCAAAATGGTCTAAGCATCTATCCAAGATGCATTGCTTAATATGAAGCCCATTAAAATTGGGTCAAAATGTCTTAGATTGCAATGCCAAAAACAATAGTATAAATAAATATAAGTGTGTGCACAATAACAATATATGGCAAAAATAATATTGCATATATAATATTATTTAGAATAATTTAATCATAAGTCTCATATTGCAACTATGATTTTCAAATCATTGAATGACTTAATTATTCCCATTCGGTTATATGTTTCTGAAGAACGTTGGGAACTAAGTCTTGAATTATGCAAAAAAAGAGCCTAATATGTAATCTCACAATATGTTACATACTCTACCTCCTAACTGAGATAACTGTAAGTGTTTGCCCAATACTCTTCCACAAAATAACTCCTCTTGCCATCTAAAATATAACAAAAAATAGATCTATCATCAGTTGGACAACTTGCATGGTCAATATCAAAATGTCCAATCACCTCAAAATGATTGGATTAGTTATAAATGGGTATATAGTCCTTAGTGCTTTGTAATATCTTACAACTTAATTAGCAGTTTTTTCAGTACCTCAATCTAAAACTGCTCAAGTATTTCCAAAACTACACTTATTGCACAATCAATATCAGAATATGTACATACTTAAATACACATCAAGCTACTTAAAACTGATGCACATGGGATTGTTTCCTCAATATGAGGATATTGAGTCTACGAAAATATCTCACATTTCAAAATTAATACTATTAAATGAGCAAGACTACATATTAAACTTATTAAAACCTCTCTTAATATAGATCTTTTGAGACAAGCCAAATATATCATAGGACTTATCATAATAGATCTGCATTCCTAATAACAAAGAAGCATAATCAAGATCCTTTATGTCAAAGTGATATGGTAACAACTACTTTGTCTCATTTAGAAGAGCTATGCTATTTTTTGCAATCAATATGTATAGTACAAAATAAACGAACTCACTCTATATATATATATATATATATATATATATATGCACTGGTCAACAACTTTCTTTTTAAAACAAAGAAGATGTTTTATCTCATTAAATTTGAGACATAATTGCCTAAAATATTACTTTAATCCATATATAATACTCCCCTTAATCAATCTTTCCAACTTCTGCCTAAAGATATGTCTCAAATGTCTATACTACAACATTGAAGAATTTTCAAACACTCTTCTATGTTTAGGGCGAACACCAAAAATCTCAAGGGAGTAAGCTGTATTTGTTCTCAGGGGAAACATAAAACAAATTTCCTCTAATAGAGGAGACATGTTAGAAACTCAAGAGAACCTAATCAATTTTATATGCTCCACTCCTACTTTGACTCCATTCCTCTTTCTGAGCATTATATTAGGTCTTTAAAGCATTAAATTAAGATGAAAATGGCTCTAGAACTAGTCAAATTCAGAAATTTCAGATTATTAAAGTAATGAGTAAGTCTCATAATAAGTTCATACACTCCACCAGTGGTAGAAATGAACAATCTCAGAAAATTACCTTTTTCAACTTTATTAAACTCGACAAAATTTTCTACCAACGGCCTTAAGAAAATCCCTAGTCTAATCAAATAAGCCTTATCCATAGTGGAAACATTATTAGTGGGTTTAATAGGCTTATTATTTTTCAAGGCTAAGTTTATAATAAGGTGAATAATAAATGACTTGATCTATCCTTCTAGTCCTCATAATTGGTCACAGAAATATTTTGATGATAGACAATGATATTACCATTGTAAAATCATAAAAGGTTGAGAAAATAATATTAAATAAGTTCATTATGCGTGTAGAATCGGAATCATACTCAACTCAACTCAACTCATCTAAGCCTTTTCCCAACTGTATGGGGTCAACTACATGAATCTGCTTCCTCCACTCTGCTCTTTTCAGGACAAAGTCAATACTCAAATAAATAGTTATATATTTTTTAATTATTTATGTTCATTTTAGTTTAAGTCAACCTTTATCTCTATCATTACTATAGATCGTTAAAAGAGGATTTATGAGTTCTTATGCCATTATAATATTATCTAAAGGTTTCAGATTATAACACTTAAATAAAACTCCTCAATAAGATAAAACAAAGTAGCTAAATAATCATACTGTTAAAAGTTGATATCGAGAGGGTATATTAAACTTTAAGAAATAATATTTAATTTATTTTCTTTATTCCACTAAAAACTTTACCAAATAATGATACATCTATAGGATACGACCATCATGCGTATGGATTTCTAGTGTTATTGCAATCCTCTTCATTATTATTATTATATTTTATCATGATTAGTCCCATGATCGGTGAGCACTAACCAATTAAAAACTAGTTTAATTAAGATTTCTATAGCATGCCTAATTAACCCATGCATTAAGTTTGCATTATAATATATTTATTTTGCATGTAAATTAACAATACAAATTTCATAAAGTATAAATAAAATTACAGTATCAAAATCACATCAAATCTAATAGTATGCAAATAAATAATAAACTTGACGGCATGAGAATATTATCCTAGAAGGTTTAGCCCAGAATTTGGATAGTACAATATGCAAAATTACAATCAAAATTATGTAATATTTAATTAAAATAATATTACAAAATTTTAATTAATAAAATGAGCTTAACTTGTCAATTTGGGTGAATGAGATCCCATAAGTCAAAAGAAAATATTAGAACCTTGGCCTAATTGATCTGGGGTCCAACCAAGATGCAAAACAAGAATGTTGCAAAATAGGACATATCCTTGCCTACTGGCTAAATTAATATGAAAACACTGGACTGGAAATAGAAATAGTAGGAAGAATAGATAAAATAGCTAGCCACATAAATAAGAAACCAGGGGAACTTAACAGCAGCATATAATCAAAATAAGGCCCTGGTTCCTCATTGGCACTCCCTTGACTCAACTAGCTACGTAGCTTTAGAATGGGAAAGCCAAGATCTAATCAACCTCCCAACACCTAGCTTGGGTTACAAGCTTGTGTTACTGAGCTCAGCTGGAGTCCTGATAGCTTGAGAAATGGAATGCACATGGAGCAATAGGGCGAGATCAATTGAACCAAATAAAATCCACAAAAAGGTCAAAAGAACATGGAATTAAAGACCAAAAAATTGTTGACAAAGTGCACAACTACTAGCATAAACAGAGGAACCCCAGAGTTGGGTCAATCAGGATGATCGTATGGAGGTCTCTGTTCATTGGCAAGAGAAGTTGACCATGGTGACTATGGTCGTTTCACAAAGAAAACACAATGGGGGAAGAAAAATCCAAACTTACTTGCCAGCCTCTGTTCATTGAGGTGCCAGAAAAAAAGAAAGGAGAGGATCTTGGCCTCCCACCAGACCTCCTCTTTGATCGTCAGCTAGTTGATGGCCAAAGTTGGCTCACAAGTGGTGATCAATCGTCAGCCCAAAACAGGGTACCCGAATTGGAAGCGACTTAGTGCACCGCCCCGGTGCACTAAGTCGCGCACCGGCGCGCGGCATTGGCCGCGCGCCCGTGCGGCCGCGCGTGCCGCGCTTCACACGCGCGGCCGCACGGGCGCGTGGCCAATGCCGCGCGCCGGTGCAGTCTTCCTGCACCGCGCGCCGGTGCAGGAAGACTTTTCCTACCCGAATTTATCTCACCGACCATTGAAATACAGTAAGGAGGATCTCAGCCTCCATGGCCGAACCTCACCTACACTCATCGGCCACCAATCGCCTCACAGCCGAGGTCATTGGACATAGACGTCGGCCAATTGGCCGCTCCAAGCGGTGGACCACGAGGCCCCTAATAGTCAAATTATGGATCAATAAACCTCAAAACAATAACACAAAAATTAAAGATCAAATCAGATCTAATCTTTCACAAATATGAGATTAAGCAGCACTGATACCAATTGAAAGAAAATATGAATTTCAAAAATCTAAAACATAATTGATAATCACAATATCATGAGTAATATGTGCACATATAATATAAAATAAGTCATGCATGGATTTATTGCAAGATCAATAACTTTTTTGTAATGAAGAACTTAATCAGGATTTTATGCGTATGTGGTAGGAGAGAATTTTCTCTATACATTAGAGGCAGCAAAAGTGGTACGGCTTAATAGAACTACCACAATATTTTTAAGGTGAAGGTAGGGATCTAGAAGCTCAAACTTACTTAGATTTTAGATAGCTCATCCTATGATCATTGAATTATTTTTTCATTCATTTTTGGCTGATATAAGCATTGAAAGGTTTTCTTCGAGGGAAAACTTTAGTCCTCCTATACCTTTTTTTTTTCCCCCTTCTTGCAAAGACGAATAATTCAACTAGAAGGTACTTTACAATCCAAATGAAGATAATTCATCTATTAGCATGTGAAGACCAAATTCGAACACCAACATATATAGTGTCCTCAGCTGTAAGCAAGACTTTAAGAAACTTTTGAAAAACTTGATTACCAAACATTGACAGTGTTTCACGTCATTTCATGGCATAAGTTGGCGCCTGATATCTCAAAAGTGAAGAGTTGGCATCAGTTAATATTGAGAGTCGGTGTAATTTGGTGTTTTTACAAGCGACAAAAAAATAGTGTTGATGGTTTTCGGATACAAATTTCCTATGTCATATTTGAGAAAGACGTTAAAGAAATTTATGCATCCTTTGCGTTGTAATCTTTCTTGTAGCATCTATACATATTGTCAATCATAAAGAGATTTTCCTACTGTACACATTATGGGTGATGGGTAGGGAAGGAGACCCTATCTGTTCATTGATTCAAAACTGAGATGAAATTAAAAATGATACAAGACTTTTAGCTCTAGACCATGTAATGGGCTGAACCTTAACAATTTTAAAACATTTGATATTACCTGCCAAAGCAACAGGAGATAGCCATTTCTATTATGCATCACAATGAGCAATGTTAAAAAGTAAAAGCATCACTTGGACATAATTCCAATCAAACGATGCGATGAATAGTTTGAATTTAAATAAAAGCTATTACCTTTTTCTATTGCAGTAATTTAACTTTTCTTAAATGATGCTTCTCTTGGGATTCTATGCTCCTCTTAGAATTCTAGACATCATTCCTTGAGAACCTGATACAATACTTGAAATCAGTCATTACTTTTACCATAACAATTGATTATAGTTTTTGGAGTCAGACATCATGGTGCTCTTGAAACCTAGCCAACTGCCATTAATCATGCTTATAAATTTAAATGAAACTGTTTTGGTGCATTCCTAGTACACAAATGATAAATAGGCAAAAAATAAAAAATTAAGTACAAAGGTGAAGATATTACATGACCATGGACGATAAAGTTTAAACAAGAAATCGAATACAAGTAATTTATTTTTTCCACATCTAAACTAATTTGATCTTATGGATGGTCACTCTAGGTTGGTTGAGATGTTCTTTTGCAGTTTGAAGCAGCTCATCTAAAACATCATCTGTGCTCATACAGCCAGAGACCTCGAGTTCCTTGAGCTGAACAAGATGTTCAATGCCGAAATTGGCCTCTTCAATTGACATGAAAGATAAAGTAAGCCTTGCAAGATTAGGCATTGCTCTTTCTTCGAATCTCACCGAACCGAGCCCTTGAAGGAGGAGGATTTTAAGCTGTGGAAATCCTTCCTGAACAAACACAAGTTTTTTTCCGCAAATGAACCAAACATCAATTTGAGATAAATCAAGTTTGGTAGATTTTGAAGGACTTGGATGGCATTATCCTCTAATCGAGTGCGATTTAGAGTAATTTTAGTTACATCCTTCAGCAAGGCAACCCAACTAGGAAACTTTTGCAATAACCCATATAATTTCAGCTCTTGAAGTTGCAGAGGAGGAGAGGATATGCTCTCTAGGCAATCAAATGAGACATTCTCACAAGCGCTCAATTCCAAAGAGCGAAGGCAACTTTTTAGCTCCGAAAGAGATGTAGAAAGAAGTGACATGTGCTCTGATACGAGACCTGCCAGAGACAAGCGTCTGAGTTGAGTCAGATTCCCAAGCTCCTTTATCACGTGGCCTTGACACCACACGGAATCCAATGTCTGTAGGGATTGAAGATTACCGATTCCACTCCTGGGTAGAAAGACGAATTGTCCACGAAGATGACGTAGCTTTTGGAGCTTGGTGACCCTCTGCACATATTGGACGCTGGGCCCCAACACATCTAGTGTTTCTAGTTGGCGAAGATTTTCCCAGGACTTGGGAAGATTAAAGTGATCCGGAAAAGAAAGATGCAATCTCAAGTACTTCAAATGAATCAATTCACTAATCCACTTGAGCTGCTGCCTACTCAGCATTTTTGGATGATGCAAATCCAAAACCCTTAAAAGCCTCGGTCGATGATGAAAAAATGCTGCATCAACAATTCTAAAATGTGTTATAGATCGGACATGAGATAAATCAGTGCTCTTGATCCTTGTATTGATAGATAGGCGTCTAATCTTTTGTTGTGGCATAATTGGTACTGTCTCATGCGCATCATCCGCTAGAAAAATCAGTAAATTCTGCTCTCTTGACTTGGAAATCATGACTTCGAGCATCACATCATGGACTGTACAACTCTTCACCTTACCATCCCAACGGATCTTTGATGGTTGAATCATACTCCTATTGATGAACTCATCAAAATATTCCTCTGCAACCTCCTCTGCACTTAAGTCTTGGGTGCCAATTGCGAGCCCTTCAGCTGCCCATAGTTCCACCACTTGCCTCCGTTTGATCTCAAAGTCCTCTGGATATTTACTTAAATAGAGGAAGCAAGGCCTGAGAGAGTGAGGCAAGTCATAATAACTCAAGTTTAATATTTGCTTCACTACCTCGAGGCTAGGATTGGTTTCCAGCTCATATCCAAGTCGATCATTCAGTTGTTGCCATTCTTTCCTAGTCTTGCTGCGCTTGCTACGTAGCAGACCGGCTATGGTAACAATGGCTAATGGCAACCCTTTACATTTCTTCAAAATAGCTTCAGATAGATCCTTGAGCTCTTGAGGACATTCACCTCCAGAATCCTTGAACACCCTCCTACAGAACAAGTTCCAAGATTGATCATAAGAGAGGGGTTGGAGATTGTAGATATGGCCAAATTGAAAGGCAGAGCAGCAAGTATCAGCAACGGTTTCAATCCGAGTAGTAACCATGACCCTACTGCCATTTGTGCTATCAGGTAATGCAGGCTTGATGTTTTCCCATGTAGGTATGGTCCATATATCATCAAAAACAATCAAATACTTTTTTCCATTGAGATGTTCTCTGAGCTTTTCAATCAACTGCTCATATCTAAGCTTCTCATATTTAAGCTGGTGCTCTTTAGAGATTGGAAGCTAACGAATCATGTCTCTTAGAAGATCCTCAATAAGAAATTTGGAGACGGTGATCCAAATACGGCAGTCGAAAAGTTGGCCAAGTGTCTCACTCTCGAAGACCCTTTTCACGAGAGTGGTCTTGCCTAATCCACCCATGCCGACCACTGAAATTACACCAAGTTGAGGATTATTTTCTTCTGTCAACCAGCCAATTAGCTCTCTTTTGGGCTCATCCATACCAACTAGATTCTTTTCCTCAACAAAGAGAGCAGTCATTCGAGGATCATGTGGAGCATAGCTGCTAACGACATGAGACCTAGGAGTAAGGCCTTGGGAAGGCATGGTGAGACGATAGCGGATCTCCGTTTTGCTGGCTTGCTTGACCTTGGATTGAATATCCCGTATCTGAGTGGCTATTCGACGGCGTGCTCCTAATGTGCTTAGCAAAGGAAAACAACTTCGTAGGGCGCCTGCCAGTAGAGACCTAAACATATTAGGTTCTATTTGTATTTAGACTTGTAACCATATTCTTTTTTTTTTTTGCAACTTATAATAAATATCAAAATATATTATTATTTTTATTTCTATCTCCGTCCATCTTTTACCATATAAATAAACTTATAAAAATGAAGCTATTACTTCAATAACTAAAATGTTTATTACATCATTTCTCCTTGTGATTCTAAGAGGTTTCATTGAATGTGAATCAATGCACTAAATAATTTCAATCTTATAGGGTGTACCTATATCCAAACATGATATTATATAGCGGTTGGTATGCTGATGGGGGTGGTTGTAATTGCCTTGTATTAAGCATGAGCGACAAATATTGGCCTCTTACTTTCATAAAAGTAATTAAGTGTATATTTTATTAAATATTAGTGTTAATTTAATTTAAAATGTTTAGGTAATTATTGGAAAGCTCTGCATAATTAGATTTGGATAATATATCACAAGTAAGTTTTCTTCCTACACACTTCCTTCGTATCATACATCTTTACTTTATATATCATTATGTTTATTATAAAGAACACAATTAATTATTCCTCTCATAGATGCATGTTTTTATGAATAGCTCTAGTTTTGAAATTACCAGTGCAAAAAAGAACTCTCTATGTAAAATTTATTTAGAAATTACAAGTTAAACCTGATCATGATTGAAAATGTAATTTGAATTGTTTAAAATGTAGATTAAAGAACTTGAATTAATTTTGATATTTGATTATTCATATATTATTGATGCCTTGATATGAGATACCTTGGGCTAGAAATGTGACATTGTTGATATAATAAACTAAAAATGTGATAATATTGATGCCCCACCATTAGCTAGAAATGAGATGATTTTTATGCCTTATTAAAAAATAAAAAGTGACAATATCGGTGCTCCATCATGGATTAGAAACATAATGTAGCTTAATCTAAAGATAACTATATGGGGAATTGTGATATGAAATTATAAAATACCATATGATTCGTACAACTAAAATTATAGATTTTTCATACAAATTGTACATGGATATTTATAGATATATTTGAATGTTGATGAAATTATTTAACGAGTTAAATATATGACATAAATATTTAAGGTAATATCTTTTTTATCAATGATTTATATTCATATTATCTATTAAATTCATATTATCTATCAAGCCATTAACCTTACATGCTTTTAATGATTTTTAAAGGAGACCAAGAGCTTCTTAGAATTGTTTGTTTCGGAAGATATGAAAGGTTTAATAGAATTGATTTCTAGTTAAATTTTTAGTTTTTATTTGCTATTTTGGAGATTCTAAAACTTAGATCATTATTTTTTTTTGTTGATGTTGGGATTTATTATTTTAATATTAAGAATGGAATATTAAAATTTTGTTCAAAGTCTCAATATATTTAAGTCTATTTTAATGTTCAAAAATAACGCTTCGATAGCCTCCAATGATAGCCTCCAATATTATAAATTTTTTATATATTTTGAGGCTTTGCATATATTTAATTATGTCATATATGCACCTTGTGTGGTAGCCAAATTTAGAATATGACAATTCTATTTAAGAGAAAAATAAAGAAAAATATAGTAACTATAATATGCAGCTTGTGTGGTGGCCAAATTTAGGATATATGGTAATTCTATTTAAGAGAAAAACTTAGAAAGATCTTAGTAAATATAAATGTCCTATCATTTTTATTTTAAAAGACTACAAATACTAACTCTATTTCTAGTTTTTTTTTCTAAATTTGTAACAATCGAAATGTATTTGGTTATGTCATTTCTTATTTTTAAAATTAAAAATAAAATATGTCTGATAAATAATTTTTTAGAAAAAATTAAAATAAATAATCGTAAACTCTCTCTTCTACCAAGAAAATTAAAGTGATCCATTTAGTCCATTTAAGAGCATTTTCTCAAGAGACATTGATGATGTTATTGAGGTGTAAGGAAGTAGAAAAAATAAATTATAAGAGCTAGGATGGAGTTGGTTTTGTTATTTTAAAAAAAATATTTTAGGAATAGTAGAATTAATAATTTTTACTTTTACAAATTCATGTACCTTTCTTTAAAAAAGTGTATCAAACTTTTTTCATTGGATTTCATGATGCTTTTTTTAAAAAAAAATAAAAAGTAGAAAAAAAGGTGATATTGAATACGACTATGGATGGAAATTAAATAAATTTGGAATTGTTGAGGGGTAAAATCGTTGTGTGTCAATAATCGTACACATGGCTAGGGCTAGCCCTGATTCCTACCCGCTATGCAACACCCGCCCGAGATAGTTAGCCTTGGTGAGTTGGGGCGCCTTAGCCTCTCGCTGAGCTATATCTCCTCTCGGCCCCAGCCGAGCTATATCATCTCTCGGCCCCAGCCGAGCTATATCTCCTCTCGGCCCCAGTCGAGCTATATCGTCTCTCCGCCCCAGCCGAGCCGCATCATCTCTCGGCCCCAGCCGAGCTATACCGTCTCTCGGCCCCAGCCGAGCTACACCGACTTTCGGCCCAGGCTGAGCTATATCGTCTCTCGGCCCCAGCCGAGCTATGTCATCTTTCGGCCCCTCTAGCTGATCTCCCCATCGCTCGGCCTAGCCCGAGCGATATCTACGCCTCTGTGGAATTCGACGTAGGAGAACCCGAATTTGTGAGATTCCAAATAGAAATCATATCCGGGAGTGACCTAGGACCCGCAAGAGAGGCCTAGGGCCCTGGAACCTATGTCCTCACCACATCTCGAGACATCAACGAGCTCTCCTAGCCGTCGATCCCCTAACCAACAAGATACGAATCCTATCGACCTCATAACAAACTGGATTCAGATCCTAACGACTTTTGGACCCACGATGCCCCAGGGAATCAGGTGATCCTCTATAAATAGAGTCGTCTACCAACTCCTCAGGTATGCACACACTTTCTCACTGGAACCCTCTCTCTCCTTTTGCCTTAGCTTCCGCCATTAGCGCTCTGCTCTGCTCAGAGCCCTGGAGGGACTCTTCAGCAAGAGCCTTCTCCCCATTTCTGTTGATTGCTGATCTCCACTGACTTGAGCATCGAAGGGTCTTCCGCAGAGGGACACCCCCAATGCCTCTCGCGTGAGGACTATTTTGCAGGTCCACCCAGGCGAAGAGCCTGCGCTGCAGGCCAACCGCGCCCGAGTCAGAGGACAGATTTCGGCATCAACAGATTGGCGCTAGAGGAAGGGCCCTCAAGTCCCATAAACTTATGATCCAGGAGATAAGGATCTCAATCTGAAAGAGAACTCCTTCCATGGCCAACCGAAGAAAGGCTACCTTCGAGGCCCGAGATCAGGTCGCCTCCCAAAGGCCCGATCTGGAGAGCAGTGTTGCACCGCCACCATCGCCAGTTGAGACTCCATCGCCACTGGCGGCCCCGATGACCCAGGACCAGTTCACCGCACTGGTCCAACAAGTCCAGGCTCTGGCCCACCTAATTCAGGGGCGCCCCGAAGCCCCCCATCCGGCTGCTCCTGCCCCTCATCCCCCTGAGGAGGATGCAGCCCCCGCTCATCCAGCGACCTCTTCTTTCAGTCCGCTTGAAGTTGTGGACCCCCCTCGCCGTCCCAGAGAAGCTGAGCTAGCTCCCCAAGGAGTCTGCGGCAGAGATCTTCCTAGATCTCAGTGGGTCCGATCCCTCTCCCCGGTGTTCTCTCGCCATGATTCAACACCGTCTCAGTATCCTCCTCGTCCTGCCCCTTCTGCTTTTCTTGATAGGGATATCCGCCGCGAGCTCCAAGAAATGCGTCAAGAGATAGATGCTGCCAAGCAGACCCATCCGCTTCAGAATAAGGCAGAGCAGGGCATCCCCTTCTCTAAGAAGATTATGGAGGAAGTGATTTCCTCTCACGTCAACCTACCTACCATCGAGCCTTATCATGGCTCCTCTGACCCCGACGATCATATCAGCAGCTTTCGATCGATCATGATGTTCCATGGGGCATCAGATGTAATCCTCTACCATGCTTTCCCTTTCACCCTCAGGGGATCTGCTCAAACCTGGTTCAATGCTTTGAAACTAGGTTCCGTTAATTCCTTCGACGAGCTGAGCCGCCTCTTCATCAGCTAGTTCATCAGTAGCCGCCATCACAGACGGAGGTCTGACTCCCTCTCTGAGGTTAAGCAGAGAGAGGGGGGGTCTTTGAAGAAGTATCTCGGCCGTTTCAACACGGTCATGCTAGAGGTGGACCACCTTAATCATGAGGTGGCCATGTCCGCCCTAGCGGACGGAGTATTGAAGGAAAGTGATTTTTACCTGGTGCTGGAGGTCAGCTACCCTCCAAACCTCTCCGACATGATGGCTCTGGCAGACAAATATGCAAGAGTCGAAGAATCATAGAGAGTTGCCCAAGCTGAGCTTACGAAGAAGATGGAGCCCAAGGGCTCAGATAAGCGCCGACCTGCCCGTTAGCCAAGCCCACCTCGCTGCCAAAGGATTCCTCAGCCGCTACCAAGGAACCGCACCTGGAGCCCTCCTAGGAGGTTCAATGGATTTACTCCGCTCACTGCCCCAAGAGCAGAGATCCTTATGGAAATCGAGCGCCAACTACCTCAACCTCCCTCCTCCTATTTGAGGAAATGCGGCCCGGAGAGACCCCACCAAGTATTGCCGTTGCCACCGCGACCATGGCCACGACACTGAAGAGTGCTGGCAACTGAAGAATGAGATCGAAAGGCTCATCCAGCGGGGTAGACTGGATCGGTTCAGGGGAGCCCCCGAGCCAAGAAACGGGGGCGATCGCCGGCCTGAGCCCCAGCAGCAACCTCTTCCTCCCCCAAATCCTCCAGTCACTGGCCACATTAATGTGATTGAGACAGTCGGTGGTCCTTCAGTCGGGAGGGACGATGAAGAAGGTTCGGCGCCGAAGAAAGCACAAACTAACGAGCTCTCTTTCTCCAGCAATGACTTCCAGGGAATACAGTTCCCACACGATGATGCGCTGGTTGTATCTCTCAATTTGAACAACTATGATGTAAGCCGAATTCTTATTGATAGTGGAAGCTCCGTCAATGTTTTGTACCTCGATGTGTTTGTGAAGATGAAGCTTCTCATGGAGAAGCTCCGAGCGGTGGACTCCACCCTAATGAGGTTCACCGGCGATGTAATCACCCCGAAGGGGGTCATGACCTTGACGGTCCGAGCAGGAACCTGGCCTTCGTTGCCACTGTGCATGCAGATTTCTTGGTGACCAAGCTCCGGTCTCCCTATAACGCGATCTTGGGAAGACCCGGATTGATGTCTCTCAGAGCCACCGTCTCCATCCCACATCTTGTTATGAAGTTCCCGACCAAGCGAGGGGTTGGTGTAGTTCGAGGAAGCCAAACTATAGCTCGGCAGTGCTTCGTCACCAGCCTGCAATCCAGATTGCCCGAGGTTGACAGACTAGACGCTCGGGAGGATTTCGCTGGAGGAGGTACCGCTGGACGAAGCTCGGCCCGACCGAATCATAAGGATCGGGTCGCTACTGAAAGGGAAGCCTCGACTGGAGCTGATCGACTTTCTCTGAAGAAACACTGATGTCTTCGCTTGGTCAGCTTCTGACATGCCCGGGATCAGCCCGGACGTCCTCGTCCACCGTCTCAATGCAGACGAGATGTCCTGGCCCATGAAGCAAAAGAAAAGAAGCTTTGCCCCTGACCGGCAGTGAGCAATTGAAGAAGAGGTGGACAAGCTCATCAAGGCAAACTTCATTCGGGAGGTGAATTATCCAAGCTGGCTGTCCAATGTTGTTATGGTGAAAAAGTCGAACGGTAAATGGCGAATCTGCATCGACTTTACCGACCTTAACAAAGCATGCCCGAAGGATAGCTTCCCTCTCCCCTGGATCGACCAGCTCGTGGATGCCATCTCTGGCCATCAGATGTTGACCTTCATGGACGCCTATTCAGGCTATAACCAGATTCGGATGGCACCCGAAGATGAAGAAAAGACTTCCTTTATAACCGATCGAGGTACCTACTATTACCGAGTCATGCCCTTTGGTCTAAAAAATGCAGGCGCCACTTACCAAAGGCTGGTAAACAAAGTCTTCAAGAAGCAAATCGGCCGGAATATGGAGGTGTATGTCGACGACATGCTGGTCAAAAGCAAGGAAGCATCACAGCATATTGGGAATCTTTCTGAAAGCTTCACGACACTCCGAAGGTCTCGGATGAAGCTCAATCCAACGAAGTGCGCCTTCGGTGTCACCTCGGGAAAGTTTCTAGGCTTCATGGTTTCTCAGCGAGGCATCGAAGCCAACCCGCAGAAGATTCAAGCACTTCATCAAATGGTGCCCCCAACATCTATCAAAGAAGTCCAGCACCTGACGGGAAGAATTGTGGCCCTCAACCGCTTTGTGGCTCGATTGGCCGAGAAGAGCCTTCCTTTCTTTAAAGCTCTTCGATCTGCCAAGAAATTTCAATGGACTCCCGAGTGCCAAAAGTCGTTCGAGGACCTCAAGAGATATCTTGGCTCGCCACCCCTCCTCAGCAGCCCCAATCCGGGAGAAATGCTGTTTCTGTACCTGGCAGTCTTTGAAGGCGCGATTGGCTCGGTTTTGGTCAGAGAAGAGAAGAAGGCCCAGAAGCCGATCTACTATGTCAGCAAACTTCTCCGGGACACCGAGACAAGGTACACCCAAATCGAGAAGCTGGTCTTGGCCCTGATAATATCGGTTCGGAGATTACGACCATATTTCCAAGCACATTCTGTGACGGTCCTTACCGATCAGCCCATCAAGGCGGTGGTCCATCGCCCAGAGACATCAGGAAGAATGGCTAAGTGGGTCGTTGAGTTAAGCAAGCATGATATCCGTTATCAACCTCGCCCGGCCATCAAAGCTCAGATTCTAGCTGATTTCCTCCTTGAGTGCACCATCCCGGAAGATGGCTCCGCTCCGAACTCCCCCGAGCGTCCAAGATCTGATGCCCTGTGGCTCCTCCACGTCGACGGATCCTCCAATGCCAATGGCTCCAGTGCTGGTTTGATCCTCACCAGCCCTGAGGGGACGACATTTGAGTATGGCATTCATTCTCCTTCCCAGCCTCCAACAACAAAGCCGAGTATGAGGCCCTGCTTGCTAGACTCCGAATCGCCCATGATCTGAAAGTGAAGAGGCTGAATTCCTTTACCGACTCTCAGTTGATGGCCGGTCACGTGCGGGGCGAATTCGAGGCCCAGGAGCCAAATATGATTCAGTACCTCCAGCAGGTGCGGGGCTTGCTTTCTCACTTCTTTGAATTTGAGATTATCCAGATCTCCAGATCCAAAAATGCTCATGCCAATCTGTTATCCTGACTTGTGACTGCGGAGTCAATAAGTGTCGAGCAAAAGTTTCCCCTGAAAATCCTGGAAAAACTCAGCATCGCGGAGGCGGACCGAGTGATGCAGATTGAGATCGAGCCGTTTTGGTTCGACCCGATATTAAAGTATCTTAAAGAAGGGTCGCTCCCAGCCGACCGTAAGGAAGCAAGGAAGCTGAGATTGTAAGCTACCCACTATGTGCTAATCGACGATCAGCTGTAGAAGCGATCCTTTTCCATGCCGCTGCTCAAATGCCTCCGCCCGTCTGAAGCTGATTATGCTCTTCGAGAAGTACATGAAGGAATCTACGGCAACCACCTGGGGAGTCGATCTCTGTGCCACAAGGTACTACGCCAGGGATACTACTGGCCTACCATGCAAAAGGATGCTGATGATCTCATTCGAGCCTGTGACCCGTGTCAGAGGCACTCCAGCATCCAGAGGCTCCCCTCCGCTAGTTTGGTCCCTATTTCCTCCGCTTGGCCTTTTGCTAAGTGGGGGATGGACATTCTCGGCCCTTTTCCCCTCGCCACTGGACAGAGAAAATTTCTATTTGTCACCATCAACTACTTCACCAAGTGGGTCGAGGCCGAAGCAGTAGCCTAGATAACGAGGCTCGGGCCAGGGACTTCGTGTGGAGATCCATCATTTATCGCTTTGGCCTCCGCATACCATCATCACCGACAATGGCAAGCAATTTGATAATCCCAAATTTCAGGAGTTTTGCGAGGATCATGGCGTCAGCCATCGCCTCACCTCAGTGGGGCATCCGCAAGCCAACGGAGAAGCCGAGGTAACAAACCAGACCCTACTTCAAGGGATTAAGGCTTGGCTCACCAGAGCCTGAGGCAGATGGGCGGACGAACTCCATCATGTTCTATGGGCCTACCGCACTACCCAGAGAATCCCCATCGGCGAGACCTCGTTCCGGATGGCCTTTGGCACGGAAGCCGTCATCCCCATGAAAATAGGCCTCCCCTCTCCGCGAGTGGAAAGCTACTCAAAGAAACCAACGACGAGCAACTCCGAACCAATCTCGACTTGGTGGAAGAAATCAGGGAAAAAGCTCGAATCAGAATGGCTGCGTACAAGCAAAGAGTGGCCCGCTACCATGCCTCTAGAGTCAAAGGCAAATCCTTCTTGCCTGGTGATCTTGTCCTTCGGAAAGCGTCCGTCTCCAAGCCACTGGAGCAAGGAAAATTATCTTCGAACTGGGAAGGCCCCTACCAAGTAGTGGAAGTCATCGGGCCCGGCACCTACAAGCTCCAGGACCTGAACAGAAATCCATTCCCCAGATGTGGAGTTCGGACAACCTCCGCATATATCATCAATAGAGTACGCTCTCTATAGACTCGCCCTATTTACAGCTTTGGCATCTTGTTTTATGATCCACGAAAGAACCGCTACGGTCGTTCTTTCGAAAAGTCGTAATAGAAAACAGATGTCGTTCACGCATCCATTCTCAGCACTACCGAGCCATCTCCTAGAGCCAAATCTCCATACCTCGGCCTATCAAACAATCTTCAAAGCATCGTTCAGATTCGGGCAGCTTACAAGCCCCAGCCGAACCAAACAATCTCCAAAGCATCATTCGGATTCGGGCAGCTTACAAGCCCCAGCCGAACCAAACAATCTCCAAAATATCATTCAGATTTGGGCAACTTACAAGCCCCGACCGAACCAAACAGTCTCCAAAATATCATTCAGATTCGGGCAGCTTACAAGCCCCGGCCGAACTAAACAATCTCCAAAGCATCGTTCGGATTCGGGCAGCTTACAAGCCCTGGCCAAACTAAACAATCTCCAAAGCATCATTCGGATTCGGGCAGCTTACAAGCCCCGGTCGAACCAAACAATCTCCAAAATATCGTTCGGATTTGGGCAGCTTACAAGCCCCGGCAGAACCAAACGATCTTCAAAGTATCGTTCGGATTCAGGTAGCTTACAAGCCCCGGCGAACCAAACGATCTTCAAAGTATCGTTCGGATTTGGGCAGCTCACAAGCCCCGACCGAGCCATACGCCAAAGAAGTATCGTTCGGATTGGGTAGCTTACAAGCCCCGACCGAACCAAATGATCTTCAAAAGATCGTTCGGATTCAGGCAGCTTACAAGCCCCGGCCAAACCAAATGATCTTCAAAGTATCATTCAAATTCGTGCAGCATACAAGCCCCGGCCGAACCAAACGATCTTCAAAGTATCGTTCAGATTCGGGCAGCTCATAAGCCCCGGCCGAGCCATACGCCAAAGAAGTATCGTTCGGATTTGGGCAGCTTACAAGCCCCGGCCGAACCAAACGATCTTCAAAGTATCGTTCGGATTCGGGCAGCTTACAAGCCCCGGTCGAACCAATCAATCTTCAAAGTATCGTTCGGATTCGGGCAGCTCACAAGCCCCGACTGAACCAAACGCCAAAGAAATATCGTTTGGATTCGGGTAGCTTACAAGCCTGACCGAACCAAGCAATCCCCAAAATATCGTTCGGATTCGGGTAACTTACAAGCCCGGCCGAGCCATGCATCAAAGAATTATTGTTCGGATTCGGGCAGCTTACAAGCCCCGACCAAACCAAACAATCTCCAAAGCTTAATTTGGACTCGGGCAGCTTACAATCCCCGGCTAGATTAAATAATCTCCAAAACATCGCTCAAGGTCCGGGCAACTAACAAGCCCCGATCGGAACCAAAGGATGAGAATATCCTTGATCCTCAACAACAGTCGAGTGATATCCTAAGGCTCCGCCCTATTCAAGTGATCTCTCCTATGCCCTGACGCAACTAAGGCATCCTATTATACCTTGGTAGAGGCAAACGACCTCCCACTATTCGACAGCAAAAACATTCCACGAGTTGTCTTTCCCCGAAAAAAATACATGCTTCGTTCTGCAAACAGGATCATGCTTACTTCATGACTCCATAGGACCGCCCAGGTCCCTCTTTGACTCGCACATGGGTATACGTGTTCTCCACTGAGGACCGGACATTAATCTTAGCAAGAACAAAGCAGCAACAGTGCTGCCAAAATATGCTGCGACATAAAAAGCATAATATGGGAGCAACAACTCTCAGTGCAAAAAGAAGCAGGTGCTAAAGAAGGAAGGAATGAAAACTTTCTTTATTTCTTCATCAAAAGAAAAGTTACAACATCCTGAAAGGAGTTACAAGTGCATCAAAGCATAAGAAATAAAAACGAGTAAATAGCTCGGCCGAACTGCTCCAGTCAGATTCAGTTAACAATGATGCTTCGGCATCCGACCCAAAAGATCAGGGACCAGCCAGCTCGCCCTGATAGATAGCAAGGCCAGCTTCCCACGGGTCCTCTGGATGAATTAAGAGATCCAAAAAGAGGCACAGACCCGTGGATGCAGATGCTGAGGAAGCTTCCCCTGGGTAGAATGCTGGGCTATAGGCCGCTGCCCGATTGAGAGAGATAGGGGACCATCAACCCCACACTGCTCTCAACTCCCTCTTCACATGGCGGAAGATTCCCCACACGGAGGGGCTACGCATCCAGCCAGAGGAGAAGGAAAAGTCCGCGCATGTTATGAGGGTACATGTGCACTTCCTACCCTGCGACCCCTGTAGCAAACCATAAAGGACACACAGGAAGTGCATATGTGCTCTCCATGTGATCTCTGCGGACCTCCTGTGCGCTCTCCATATGATCTCCAAAGCTCCTCCCTTGAGGGCGAGCTGCTCACCAGCAGCTCCTTCGTCACCCCGACTATCCATAGGAAGGTGGCTTACAAAAGGAAAACTCAGTCCCACCACTCTCAGCTTCAGGGACGTAGACATCATGAAAACTTTCACAGCTCACAAAGGAGAAAATTTTGAGGATGGCCTAGCACGGCCCCTTCCTCCCCCTTTTATAGGCAAAATGGACCGGAGCAGCTGTTAAAGCAGTAAGCCCCAAGGTTCAAAATGCCCAATCCACGCTGCCACGTGGCCTCCCAGGATGAAAATAGCACCCTTCGATGCGCGCCAAATGTGTTGTTCAGCCATAACGTACGCCAGAAGATTTTCTCTGATCCCGGATCACATGTCTTAAATGCAGAAAATCGCCCGCTGATCTTAGAGATACGGGCAGACCTGAAAAATTGCCCGGTAAAAATGACACCCTCCAATGGCAAACAAGCGCTTGCATCGTACATCGAAACGACCCGCCTTGAAAAAGGTTGACATAATTAGTGTCCCTGGAAAGTGCCGAAGCAACCTTTTGTAGGTTACAGGGCCGTATCATCCATTTCGGCAAAAAGGAGAGTCGACTCACCTTGAAAAAGACAAGGCACTGACAGAATAATAAAAGGTGTAGAAGCCAAGTACTCCTCAGTGAGGACATCTCGATATCCTCCGCTCCAGCCCAACTGCCCGTTATGCCTCAGCATAAACCGAGATATTGCACTGTGCTTCTGCTCAAGGCCAAAACTACCTCCATACTTCAGGATAAACCGAAGTATCCCCTTTCCGTTCAGCATGACTGCACGTGATCTTGTACTTCTGACCAGTCTAAAGTAACCACTTTTGTCTCAATGATAATGGGACACGATATAAGCCCCGACCTATACCCAGAACGCGTAAGCATCGGTTAAGGTCAGAGTGCACGTCTTAGGAATATAAGCCCGGCTAAGATCAGAGTGCATCTTTGTCAAAAATCTTGACAAAGACCGAGCGATATGCGATGCCCCAACTAGAATCTATGAGCCCCGTTTACCTTGGTCAATACAAGGATGCTGTGTTGGAGGTTCCCGGGAGTTATCGTGGCCAATACTGTTCCGTAAGACTCGGACGATAAAGGAAAACACTTTAGAAATGGCAAACAAACAAGAAAGTTCCAATAAACCTTTCTTCGTTCATTACAAGAGGGGAAAAACAAAGAAAAATACATTAGCCCTCACAGGGGCTTGCTACCTTCTTCGAACGCTGCTGAACTCTCCCCACGCCGCGGAGCCGAATCAGCCAATTGTTGTCGAAGAGATGCCACCTCCCGCTCCAGCCTACTGTTAGCTTGGCGAAGGAGCTCGATCTCTCTTGCCGAGAGAGCCATGTGTTGCTCAGCCAGCCTCCGGACTTGCTCGCGGTCCGCAAGTAGCGACGCCAGAACCTCTCCGTCCACAGTTATCGTGGTACGGCCTAGGCGAGGCACCCCAAAGCCGCCAGCAACGCCACTTGGCATCCCATTTGACCCCCCTTCATTCTCGGAAGCCATCCTGTTACTGTAAGCTTGGACAGGCCAACAGGAGATCGGCAGAGGAATTGGTTAACAATGGTGTACCATCCACCGGTATTTAAATTGCCTCGAGCGAACATCCCGATCACCCAAACCATCAGTTCCAACGCCACTACCATAAAGTCTTGCCACCCGTCACCGCTTCTGTGGCCACGTGCGGAAAGCGAGGAATCGCTCCCCCTTTTTCGAAAAGGATAAATAAATGACGGCGCACCGGTAAACATCCTTCTTCTTGGGAGCAAACTCCCTTCGAAAGGCGCGCCCACCTCTTTGCCTTGCACGGGCCGAGTTACTCAACTTCGGCTTTAACTAGGATACCTCGGCAATCCTTGGCCATCACCTACCGAGCTATCTTATCTCTCGGCCTAAGCCGAGCTATCACATCACTTGGCTTCATCAGAACTATCTTGCCTCTCAGCCTAAGCCGAGCTATCATGTCATTTGGCCCCAACCGAGCTATCCCTATACCTCGGCCTTGACCGAGACATTCATCTAAATCCAAACTAAATCGACCAAACGGTGCGGACAAGTCATAACTTGTTCACAGTCGAAAGGAAGTCTGCAATAAAAAGATTCACAGTCCAACGCCACTACCAAGAAAGAGAGGTCTCATTCTGGATGCTCCTTGGATATTTTGCTTCGAACGTCCTCCACCCTAAGCTAGAAGGCATCGGCACAATTTACATCTTGCTCGCCCCTGAGCAGAGCGAGC
>UESW01003948.1:301810-366874 GCA_900491605.1 Calamus simplicifolius | reverse complement strand
CAAAAAGAAGCAGGTGCTAAAGAAGGAAGGAATGAAAACTTTCTTTATTTCTTCATCAAAAGAAAAGTTACAACATCCTGAAAGGAGTTACAAGTGCATCAAAGCATAAGAAATAAAAACGAGTAAATAGCTCAGCCGAACTGCTCCAGTCAGATTCAGTTAACAATGATGCTTCGGCATCCGACCCAAAAGATCAGGCGACCAGCCAGCTCGCCTTGATAGATAGCAAGGCCAGCTTCCCACGGGTCCTCTGGATGAATTAAGAGATCCAAAAAGAGGCACAGACCCGTGGATGCAGATGCAGAGGAAGCTTCCCCTGGGTGGAATGCTGGGCTGCAGGCCGCTGCTCGATTGAGAGAGATAGGGGACCATCAACCCCACACTGCTCTCACTCCCTCTTCACATGGCGGAAGATTCCCCACACGGAGGGGCTACGCATCCAGCCAGAGGGAAAAGGAAAAGTCCGCGCATGTTATGAGGGTACATGTGCACTTCCTACCCTGCGACCCCTGTAGCAAACCACAAAGGACACACAGGAAGTGCATATGTGCACTCTCCATATGATCTCTGCGGACCTCCTGTGCGCTCTCCATATGATCTCCAAAGCTCCTCCCTTGAGGGCGAGCTGCTCTCCAGCAGCTCCTTCGTCACCCCGACTATCCATAGGAAGGTAGCTTACAAAAGGAAAACTCAGTCCCACCACTCTCAGCTTCAGGGACGCAGACATCATGAAAACTTTCACAGCTCACAAAGGAGAAAATTTTAAGGATGGCCTAGCATGGCCCCTTCCTCCCCCTTTTATAGGCAAAATGGACCGGGAGCAGCTGTTAAAGCAGTAAGCCCCAAGGTTCAAAATGCCCAATCCATGCTGCCACGTGGCCTCCCAGGATAAAAATAGCGCCCTTCGATGCGCACCAAACGCGTTGTTCAGCCCATAACGTACGCCAAAAGATTTTCTCTGATCCCGGATCACATGTCTTAAATGCAGAAAATCGTCCGCTGATCTTAGAGATACAGGCAGACCTGAAAAATCGCCCGGTAAAAATGACACCCTCCAATGGTAAACAAGCGCTTGCGTCGTACATCGAAACGACCCGCCTTGAAAAAGGTCGATATAATTAGTGTCCCTGGAAAGTGCCGAAGCAACCTTTTGTAGGTTACAGGGCCGTATCATCCATTTCGGCAAAAAGGAGAGTCGACTCACCTTGAAAAAGACAAGGCACTGACAGAATAATAAAAGGGTACAGAAGCCAAGTACTCCTCAGTGAGGACATCTCGATATCCTCCGCTCCGGCCCAACTGCCCGTTATGCCTCAGCATAAACCGAGATATTGCACTGTGCTTCTGCTCAAGGCCAAAACTACCTCCATACTTCAGGATAAACCGAAGTATCCCCTTTCCGTTCAGCATGACTGCACGTGATCTTGTACTTCTGACCAGTCTAAAGTAACCACTTTTGTCTCAATGATAATGGGACACGATATAAGCCCCGACCTATACCCAGAATGCGTAAGCATCGGTTAAGGTCAGAGTGCACGTCTTAGGAATATAAGCCCCGGCTAAGATCGGAGTGTGTCTTTTATCAAAAATCTTGACAAAGACCAAGCGATATGCGATGCCCCAACTAGAATCTATGAGCCTCGTTTACCTTAGTCAATACAAGGATGCTGTGTTGGAGGTTCCCGGGAGTTATCGCGGCCAATACTGTTCCGTAAGACTCGGACGATAAAGTAAAACACTTTAGAAATGGAAAACAAACAAGAAAGTTCCAATAAACCTTTCTTCGTTCATTACAAGAGGGGAAAAATAAAGAAAAATACATTCGCCCTCACAGGGGCTTGCTACCTTCTTCGAACGCTGCTGAACTCTCCCCACGCCACGGAGCCGAATCAGCCAATTGTTGTCGAAGAGATGCCACCTCCCGCTCCAGCCTACTGTTAGCTTGGCGAAGGAGCTCGATCTCTCTTGCCGAGAGAGCCATGTGTTGCTCAGCCAGCCTCCGAACTTGCTCGCGGTCCGCAAGTAGCGATGCCAGAACCTCTCCGTCCACAGTTATCGTGGTACGGCCTAGGCGAGGCACCCCATAGCCGCCAGCAACGCCACTTGGCATCCCATTTGACCCCCCTTCATTCTCGGAAGCCATCCTGTTACTGTAAGCTTGGACAGGCCAACAGGAGATCAGCAGAGGAATTGGTTAACAATGGTGTACCATCCACCGGTATTTAAATTGCCTCGAGCGAACATCCCGATCACCCAAACCATCAGTTCCAACGCCACTACCATAAAGTCTTGCCACCCGTCACCGCTTCTGTGGCCACGTGCGGAAAGCGAGGAATCGCTCCCCCTTTTCGAAAAGGATAAATAAATGACGGCGCACCGGTAAACATCCTTCTTCTTGGGAGCAAACTCCCTTCGAAAGGCGCGCCCACCTCTTTGCCTTGCACGGGCCGAGTTACTCAACTTCGGCTTTAACCAGGATACCTCGGCAATCCTTGGCCATCACCTACCGAGCTATCTTATCTCTCGGCCTAAGCCGAGCTATCACATCACTTGGCTTCATCAGAACTATCTTGCCTCTCAGCCTAAGCCGAGCTATCATGTCATTTGGCCCCAACCGAGCTATCCCTATACCTCGGCCTTGACCGAGACATTCATCTAAATCCAAACTAAATCGACCAAACGGTGGACAAGTCATAACTTGTTCACAGTCGAAAGGAAGTCTGCAATAAAAAGATTCACAGTCCAACGCCACTACCAAGAAAGAGAGGTCTCATTCTGGATGCTCCTTGGATATTTTGCTTCGAACGTCCTCCACCCTAAGCTAGAAGGCATCGGCACAATTTACATCTTGCTCGCCCCTGAGCAGAGCGAGCCGCATCTCGGCTTCAGCAGCTTAATTTTGAAGTGAAGCGACTTGTCCCTCAGTTTCAGCAGTTTGACTCCGCAGCAAGCCAATCTGCTCCTCGGTCTCAGTGACCTGCCTTTCAAGCTCTGAGCTCCTCTCTCGGCTGGATGCCAATTCCTCTTGCAGGGTCCGCATATGGCTCCGATTCTCCAGCTCCGCCTTCTTCATCTACAAAAACAAAGTTAGCCAGTGCCATGGTGAGCTAGCAAGGGAAGCCAAAAAGGGGTAGTACCATACCTCCTCCTCCTGCCGAGATAACTTCTAGGTCAACTCCTTGACCTCGTCAAAAGCCCTTAATTTATCGGCCTTAACCCGCTCGATCCTGCCCTTGAGATCGCTGATCTTCAACTGCCTACTGTCAGCTTCTCCCTAGGCTGGGAGAGCTCGCTATCGAGTTGGGTTAACTTGTCCTGGTGCCATTTGATCCTATCATCCCTGTCAGCTATACCACGGTTGAGCTGCCGCACCTTCTCCTCCAACTCGCCAGGCATTTTGTTCAGGCGATTTCTCTCCTCGACGACTTCTCTCCTCTGCCTGCCTAGGCTCTCACTAAACTGTTTCTTGACAGTCTCCATTTCTCTGGCATGCTTAGACTTGATCCGCGATAACTCCAGGCATGCGTCGTCATACCTCGCCAGGAGCCCTCGTAGCTCTTTAACTTCGAGCCCCAGCTTGGACGCATCATCTAGGGTGGCCTGATGCAGCACCCTCATCTTCGCCAAATTCTCGTTGGCAGTACCCAGAGCTTGCTCAAACATATCAGATGCCTCCGCCCGCGATCAAAGCTCGGCGCTGACCCTCCTGGCCTGGGCGCTGGCCCCTATCGCCAGATTCAAGCACCAGCACAGCGCCCTGGTGATCAAAGCACTCTGCAGAATAAAGCACAAGTAAGAAGAGAGCGACCAAGCTAACCGGAAAGCATTCACTACTCGGGAATAATAACTCACCCGGGAGATGTAGGACCTGGCTAGCCTTATGAGGGTAGAATTGTTGATCTCGGGGAGAAGATGGGCTTCCATCGCCACGCCCCGCTGGCCAAACACGGCATCAACCAGGTCTATGTCTGCGAACTCATTCGCCGAGGGACCTGCACCCGGGTACAGTACTGACCTCATTAGGGCAGCAAACGCCGCCTTGACGGCCGATTTCGAGCTACCGGGCTGACCGTCGCCGTCCGAAGGATCGGTCCAACGACCTTCGACTAAAAGCCTTTGCCCTCTCGGCCTCCCTCAGCAGAATGCTAACCTGGGATGCCTCGGATAACTCGGCCAGCCCAGGCGCCAGTTTACCCGAAACTTTGGTGGAAGGAGCTTCGGCTGCAAGACCTTTACCTTGCTCTCTCCCCTTGTCCGAGCTCCTTCCCTCGATCATGGGTACCTGCTCCTCCCCCACAGGCTCTGCCAATGCCTTGTTCTGTTCACCAATCTCCCCAACCACTCCAGGAGGAAGTTCTCCAGCCATAGGCTCCTTTTGAGCCTCCACCACAGTCGGCCCTACGTCGCCGCACCTAAATCCCTCCTGTCCTCCCGCCAAAACCAGAGGCATTTCCTCGCTCGGAGGAGGGCCTCAGAGGCACCGACCTCCGCCGTGCCACTTATTGGCTCACCTTCAAAAGAAGAGGCTCCCAAACAAGTCGATGGAGTTTCATCCGGGCTGTCTACTATTTCCACCACTAGAGGACAGGGGACCTCAGCAGTCCTCTCCGTATCCTCCTCTGCTTTCAGCGCCTCCGCCGCAACTGCTTCAACCTCTGGCGAGCGCTCCTCAAAAAAACGAGCCGCCTTCTCGGGCTTGCATTTCTCTCCTCTGCTACTCTCCCTCGGGCGCTTGCTAAACCCTTTCTTGATACGGCCCGATAGTTCAGACTTCTTGGCTGTGAAAATAGAGAGCAAGCGGTCAGACCGAGACATACTCACTCGAACGAAATCGATGAAAAAATAAAAGAAACTTACTATGCGGGTCAAGGAGGCTAAGCCCGGCGGTGAAAAGAGCCTCCTCCGATAGTAAATCGTTGGCCAAAAACGTCCTACCGTCGTGAAGGACCTCCAAGTCCTCCTTCTCCTGCTCAGATAGAGTCGGATGTGCTTCCACATCTCGAACAAAGTTTTCCCATCCCCGGAGAAAATCGGAGCCGATGTTCCCCTCGGCAATAAAAAACCTGACCTTCCACTCCTTTATAGACGATGGCTTATCTGTTATCATCTTGAAAGACCTCCGGGGTCCAATGTAAGGCCACTCTGATTTCCTCCCAGGCATCAGATAATAACAGGCACGGAAGAGAGAAAGAGTCGCCGTTACCTGAATCTGGCTACACATTGAGATAAACCCGGTGACGCTGCGCCAACTGTTGGGAGCCACCATCATCGGGCAAATATTGTAGAATCTCATGATTTCCTTCACCAAGGGGTGAAGGGGAAATCGAAGGCCCACCTTCAGACTGTCTTCATAAAGAAAGACCCATGCTCCAGATCTTGAAACCCTATGATCAGGTTCCGGCAACGTCAGAATGATATCCAAGGGAATGTCATACTTTTGGCGTATTCTCCCCAAATCCTCGGCGGCAATCTCCGAAACCATATCATCGGGGCTCATCATCCTGCTGGCTGAGAGAAGCACCGAGCGAAACTACAGAGGAAGCAGAGAGCAAGATTCTCCAAGGAAGAACGACAAGCGCTATGAATAGGGACGGCGTCGTTTCGACTTTGCTTTCCCTCAAAGAAACCGCCTTAAGAGAAAGATAGGGTATCCCAACCGAGACGCCCGGAACCGCCATTGCGGACGCCGTAAAAACCAGGATTTTCTACGTGGCAATTCCCCAACCGCTATCTCAAAGGAGCCTTATGCGACGTGCCCTGCAAAGGCACATCTCACAAAGGCACGGTGGCCGCGCAGCATTAAATAGGGCATCATTACGCAGGCTGTCAAACCCGGATCCCTCCGTTCAAGTCAGGCCACCTGAAATTATACTCCCTATGCCCGAACTTACGTTTCGAACTAGGGAGTGGGGGCATGTGTTGAGGGGTAAAATCGCTATGTGTCAATAATCGTGCACATGACTAGTGCTAGCCCTGATTCCTACCCGCTATGCGACACCCACCCAAAATAAGTCAGCCTTGGTGAGTTGGGGCGCCTTAGCCTCTCGCCGAGCTATATCTCATCTCGGCCCTAGCTGAGCTATACCCTCTCTCAGCCCCAGCCGAGCTATATCTTCTCTCGGCCCCAGCCGAGCCGCATCGTCTCTCGGCCTCAGCCGGGCTATATCGTCTCTCGGCCCCAGCCGAGCTATACCGACTCTCGGCCCTAGCCGAACTATATCGTCTCTCGGCCCCAGCCGAGCTATGTCATCTATGTCATCTTTCGGCCCCTCTAGCCGATCTCTCCCATCGCTCGCCTAGCCCGAGCAATATCTATGCCTCTGCGGAATTTGACGAAGGAGAACCCGAATTCGTGAGATTCCAAATAGAAATCATATCCGGGAGTGACCTAGGACCCGCAATAGTGGCCTAGGGCCCTGGAACCTATGTCCTCACCACATCTCAAGACATCAACGAGCTCTCCTAGCCGTCGATCCCCTAACCAACAAGATACGAATCCTACCGACCTCATAACAAACTGGATTCAGATCCTAACGACTTTCGGACCCACGACGCCCCCAGAATCAGGTGATCCTCTATAAATAGAGTCGTTTGCCGACTCCTCAGGTATGCACACACTTGCTCACTGGAACCCTCTCTCTCCTTCTGCCTTAGCTTTCGTCATTAGCGCTCTGCTCTGCTCAGAGCCCTGGAGGGACTCTTCAGCGAGAGCCTTCTCTCCATTTCTGTTGATTGCTGATCTCCATTAACTTGAGCATCGAAGGGTCTTCTGCAGAGGGCCACCCCCAACGTCTCTCGAATGAGGACTGTTTTGTAGGTCCACCCAGGCGGAGAGCCCGCGCTGCAGCCCAACAGCGCCCAAGTCGGAGGACAGATTTCGACAACAACAGAAATGAAAAGTATATTCCTCATCCTCACCCTCACTTCATCTCTGCCTTGATTTTCGAACAAACAAATTTTTTTCAACCTTGCCCTTGCCGTTGTCAATTCCCTGTGAAGAATCTTCATTCCTTATATATATATATATATATATATATATATATATATATATAATTAAGCTATAAACTTTGGATTCAATTCTATTACATAAAAAAATTGAAATTCAAAATCTATTATAAATTAGTAGACATTTAAAATAATTAAAATACCTAAATTTAGTATCCTAATATTTGGTCAAGTTTATTTTTTGAATTATATCACACATTAGCTTACTTGAGAGGCCATGTCCATCCGGCTGGACGAGGTGAAGTTTGAATTCGTCAATGCAGTCTTCCGCATCATAGGCCAATTCCCGCACTTGTTTCACCCAGATCCTCGCCACCTCATTGCTGTCCTGCTGGTCCTCGGCACTCCTAAGAAAAGCCTTCATGATCTCCAGCTCATATACGATGTATTCAATCTCGCCACGCACCCCTCGTAGCAATCGAACCTCTTCGATGACGGTGCTTGTCAGCTTCTCCACAAGGGAGCTCACGACACCTTCAATCGCGGATGTGGCAAAAGCC
Source organism: Calamus simplicifolius (assembly GCA_900491605.1). Classification (NCBI taxonomy): domain Eukaryota; kingdom Viridiplantae; phylum Streptophyta; class Magnoliopsida; order Arecales; family Arecaceae; genus Calamus; species Calamus simplicifolius. The sequence goes on along the minus strand of UESW01003948.1, from coordinate 359,369 downwards.
GAAGTGATAGGATCCGCCATGTCCCTAATCTCTAGTTAGTCAACTTTATATGGCAAAAGACACTGCTTGGAAGAGATGGAAGGTGGTCGAAGTGATGCTTGAGAGGAGCTTTATATGGGAACCCAGGTGCTTTGCTTTGCCTCTAGTTAACGTAAAGGGAGTTCAGTTGCCTTGCTTTGCAAATGAGATCCTTACAGGCCAAGAAATACCATAATCATAGACTCCAAGAATGAATCTAATTCTATTCTTTTCTTCTTCCCGGAAAAAAAAAAGAAAAAGAAAAAAAGCGACAAGAATGCTCTCTGATCTCTGACAACAAGAATGCTAAGCGTCAGCGAGATGTTTCTTGGTGATAATCACTATAATTGTTCTCAGAAATCCCACGTATGCGTGTCGATGGTCCTTTAATTTGCCACTGATCCTTAAATATTTAAGTGGAAGGTGTTCTATAGCTAAAAAGGAATCTCGATCTCGTTCATGCAGTGACGCTGCACTGCGTACTGCCCACTTTTGCTATAACAACGAAGGGGAGAAGCTGGTGAGCTCAGAAGTTATAAATAAATAAAAAAATAAAAATATACCACTAGCTCTGATTCAACGTCCTAATATAACCCAAAAATGATCTTAATGGTCTGGCTTGTCCAACCATTGTGGTGTTCTAGAACATTAGGAAATCAAAGTAACATTTTAGCATTGTCACGCATGGCAGATCTGATCAAGTTGAGACAAAAGGAAATGTGGGTAGGGATAAATTTTTGCTTCTTTATTTTTTATCACAATGAATTTAACCGTGGCCCAAGTCAAAATTTATGTAATTCAAAAATAGAGACAAACACAAAGGGCAAGAGGGGCTATTTATTTGAAGAAAGAAACCAATTCTATACAGTTTTGACAGTGATGCGTAATGAATTCTACATTAAAAAAAAATAACTATATATGAATTTTATAAAAAAATATGATATTATTTAGTTCATGATGCAAGAGAAAATTGCCACCACATCAATAAACATGCCCGGCGATAAAGATCGAGTTTTCAAAGGTCGAGTTATCTCCGATTTGGCTGATCAAGCCATGTTTGAACTAACTAACTGGGCTAGGGTCCAAAAGACAGCAAGAGTCGGAGATAACAGTCGAGTTTTCAAAGGGCCGAGCTATCCCAGTATCTCGGCAAGGCCGAGCTGTTTCCAAACCTCGGCAGAGTCAAGCTATCTCAGTACCTCGGAAGAGCCGAGTTGTCTTCGAACCTCGAAAGGGCCGAGTTATCTTCGAACCTCGATAGGACCAAGCTATCTCCATACCTCGCCAGGATCGATCCTCATCCCTTCAACATAAGCACCATTGCTGCTTCAAACTACGCCAGATATTTCAAATGATGAACCACCCCGATTGCAAGGATTGCGGAGTGAGCTTTCTAAAACAGAAATGGAACCCAAATACAGTACTCCGTCCATGATCAACGAGATTTCAAATTTCTAATAAAGCGCACATCAGCTTCATCAACTACCGATCCTCGTAACCGATGAAATTTTGGCCTTATCAGATATCAACTCCCTAAAATGCGCCCAAAAAATTAGGTAATGGCTCACCTCCTCGACAGTGCACAAATACCAAGTCCCAAAACCCCCCATGTAGGCTTCGAAGGCCATCTAATCCCAAAAAAACTCTAGCAAAGGCCATTGCTCCTGAGAAATCATCTCAAGAGGGACAATCTTCTGCTGAAGCCTTCTCCTCTCATATGTTGCTGAAGATTTTCATTGACTTGGGTGTCTGAGGATCTTTCGCCGGAACCAACCCCGTGCTTCCTTTGTAAAGGCTGCCTTGCATGTCCACGCGAACGAAAGAGCGAAATTCAACCGCATTAGATTGACGCTAGAGGAAGGGTTTCAAGTCCCATTAAAACTTGTAATAAAAAACAAAATTCCAAACAAAAAGGGTCTCAAGTCCCATTAAAACTTGTAATCAAGAAAATAAAATTCCAAACAAAAAGAACGTCTCATGAAAAAGGTTTTTTCGATGAGAGGTAGGTAAAAAATATACATAGCCCCGTCTCTATTTTTCTCTCGCTTTTCCATCCTTATTTTTCCCTAACTAATCAAGCATTTTGAAGATGTTTAATAACTCAAGTAAGATCGTCATAGACCTATGGTATCTTAGATTATCAATGATCAAACTCAAATAGGATTGTCATAGACCTTTGATGATTTTATATTACCAATTATTCCTATTGATTTAAGATCAACATATATATATAATATATACTAATTAAAAATCCTCGATGATTTAATATCCCTTAACTATCCTAAATCACCAACAATAGGATAACAAAATTACTCCTAATTAGTTAATCTCTTTTTATCTTAAAAAATAAATACCTTTAATATATTTTACATATACCATAATAATTTATCATTATTTCATTATTATTATATATTATAATTAAAATATAATTATAAAATTATATTATAACAATATATTATATTATATAATTATGTTATATTTATAATATTATATCATTATAATATAATTTTATGATATTATATTATGATATATTAATATAAAAATAATATCAAATATTTTTTTATATAAAGAAGGGATATTTTGCTCTCAAAATGTCAAAGTCAAAATTACTGCACAAAAATGATTCTAGAAACATGATTTTATGGATGGATATAAGGTCGCTGGATGATACGACCACCACAAGAGGAAACAATATATATATTACGCCTAATATAGTCTTTGTGAGGTCTCCTTATTCTCCTTATTAGCTCATTTGGGAGCGGCAATTACGGAAGGTGGCGAATGCTGCTAACCAACATGATTCTCTGCTATCCAAGTGAATATTTTACAACTTGAGAGAATTGAAAAAAAAAAAAAAAAGAAATAAAATTACAGGGAAGATATTCCAGAATGCAAGACAACAGGCCTACTTTTCTGCCACTTTGGAAGATACAAACAACTCCAATGAGTCGCAAAAAATTCAACACAAGTATGCATTGATGGCAATTTGGAATATAACATCAATATATTTACTGAAAAGAGAATCCATACAGTCAGCACCCATGATGTTGTGGTCCACTGACACTGGCAATCTGGACCAAAATTCTTATTTTGCTTTTCCCATCCATAACGTCTGCGTTGAAGCAATGACAACCTTGTCAGCATTATGGCAAGCAACTCATAGAGAAGAATAACTTTACAGATGCTTGTAGAGCATTTAGACTGTTGCAGAAGGCTTGTAATCAAGCATCTCTCTAATATTCAGCCTGATGGATGGCCCCATTGATGAGCAAATATGTGCAGTTTTCCAGTACACTCCTTTTGCACCAGAAGGTTTGTTTGCTTCTACTGACCTCTGCAGTATCATATGGAGGGGAAAAAGAGTCAGATTCCAAGTAGATAAGTGTATCTCTTCGCATGTTGGCCTAACTCATCAGAAATAAGGCAAATAACATACAAATGCAGCCACGAGATTTACGATAAGGTCCTCATCCGGGAAGGCAGCCTTTCCAAAAGGCAGGTGAACAATCCCTCTCTTATCTGCTCGATATTCAACTTTGCCCTTCTTGAACTCTTGAATAGCCTATAACTTTCGTTGTATTATAGAACTTCCACCCAGTAGATATCCAATTATTAAACTTCGAAGTATAGCAGCTAATCAGGGTAGATTAGCGCAAGGGAAAAAAAAGTATAGTAGCTAAAGCAGTTGAAGCAATGAAAATAATGGCATAAGCTTTTGTAAAGCATAATATGATTAGATATTAATAGGCATTATAAGCGAACATTTGCATAGAAATAATATTTACAATGATGGATGCTTCTTTCATAGCCCACTTTTTCTTGAAAAATAGAACAGCTGGGATTTCATGTAGCCCCCTTCATGGACTAGTGCACGATTGAAGGAATGCCTATTAACACGATTGAAGGACTTGCTGGGATTTCATTGCTCGAGTTTCAGAAAATATCTCCTCTCTTATATCCAGCAGCTGAACATAATAATTTTGTGACTTGACCTCTAAAACTAGAACCAAAAGTGATCAGCAAAACAAAATCCAGCTGGCATATTCCACCAAAAGGCATAATTTATAGTTTAAAAAAAAATCATTGCATGATTCTCTGTAGATAGTAAGATTTATTAATTTAATCTTAACACTAGCTTATGATGTGAGAAAAAACTTAGGGTCCGCTTAGTTGTAGAAAACAATTCTCCTTCTCTAGTTTCCATTTCTAGTTCCAATTTTCCTTCTCAATAGAAAATCTGAAAAACATTTTCCTCTACTAAAAATGAGAAATCATTTTTCAAATTAAAAAATAAAAAAAGATGGGTCATGGAAGTGGTTGGTGGTGGGCGACCAATGGAGCGGCGGTGGTAGCGGGTGGTAGAAGAATGGTGGCAATGGTGGCAGTGGGTCGTGGAGATAGTAGCAGCAGTGATAGGAGGTAAACGTATGGGGGTGGTAAGGGTTGTAGGTGTGGCATAGATATGATGGTGGAGGGTAGTGAAAGTATAGTAGGGGTGGGTAATAGAGGTATAATAATGATGATGGTGGTAAAGGATGGAGATAGAGTATGGTAATGGATGGAGGGGGTGGTAGTGGAAGTATAGTAGTAGCGGTGATGGGTATGATAGTAGTAGCGGTCATGGTGATAGCAGTAATGATGGTGGTGGGTGATGAAGATAAATTAGTGGACAACAAGGAGAAAATATTGTTTTATTTTGAAGAAAAATAATGAAAAATAATTAAAATTCGTTTTCCAAACCTAGTATACTTTTGGAAAACTCAAAAAAATAGTTTTTCAGTTTTTTATTTGAAAAAATATTAGATTTGAACATAAAATCTTGTTTTCTATTTTTCATAGAAAAAATTTTCGAAAACCCCAGTTTTTCATAGCTCTATTAGTTCATGAACCAATAGCCTTGAATTTCTAGATCCTTAAGTCTAATTCTTTGAATTGTCAATCACTGAAAGGATGAAAATTTGTACCATAAGCACTTCTGTACGGTCCATAAGAAGTCAAAAATTGCTCAACTTAGAGAATGATGAAAATTATTAAAATGTAAACATGATGAGGCATAGATACTAGATGCTAAAAGCAAAGGGGAAACTTTATGAAATGCCAATTGTTTACCAGAAAATGGACAAGGGTGGACCTTAGAAATAGATTGTAATAACTATGAAGAGACTGCACAAACATGTCCGTGTGTCATGAATGATATTTGCCTGACGGTATCTTCTATGAGGATTATCCAAAAATCACTGATTTATGGTACATCAAAGAGACAATAAATGGAAAAATGCCTCAAATGTTGTTGATGAATATCTGTTCATTCATGGTTATCCTATCTTGATATGTTTTCAAAAATATTTATATGTTTTCCTTAATACTTTGTCCTAACATGCCAGTTAAGGTTCAAGCTAATGTTTGAAACTAGCCAAGGTTAGAAAATCCTTACTCAGCCACCCTATACTGATTTAGTTCAACCAAAAACTCACCCCAAAACCAAACTATCAAAACTTACCACATAAATTAAGGCACTTAGTCTGGCAAAATTGGGTCCAAGAATGTTGGCTGATGTTACAACTAGGATTGATTTGTCAAGAAATTGCACCTTCCTTAGCAATAACAACTTTCCTAATTTTTGCAATCAGCACAAATCTGAGGTAGTCAGGTCTGAGGAGCTATTAGTTAAATAATCATACTGCCACACTTCCATAGGCTTGGCTTTGTTTCTCATCATCTTATTTAACAGTAAATAAGGAACCGACTCAGTCAAGAGAAAAAGCAATACCAGGATCAACCTCAGGGTACTGAATATTGAAACTAGCAAAGCTGCCAAATGGAACAACTTAAATTAGCAAATTAATCAGCCATACCTGAGGTATATCTGTAGTAACTGTACCGGCTTTAGGATTTGGCATAAGTCCTCGTGGTCCTTAAATCTTTCCCAAACTGGCAACCTGAAGGAAGTTCATCAAGGTGTCCCAGGATGAAACTTGGTTAATCAATTGTTCTCAGTTTGGGCAAGGAAGTCAATGACAAATTACAAATAGAGCAATTCTTCAGACCTATATCCATGCTGGGGAATATATTTAGTCATGGAATAAATTATGAAGCTCAAATAAATAAATCCTTTCCACTGTGGAAAAAGAAAAAAGATTAATGCAGCGAACAAAGCATGCAAAATCACAGAAGGGACAACAGTTACAACCAATGCTGACAACAGTGAAACTACAAACACACAAAAGAAGTCCCTACACATCACAATATAATTAAGATTGAAGAATGTACGCACTTTATATCAGAAATGCAGCTCCTGACAGTTTTGCAGATCATGTTGTTCTGTTAGGCATATAGCACATCTGGTAACATGTTCTCTCTCTCTCTCTCTCTCTCTCTGAAAAAAATAAAGAAAAGAAAAAGAACATAAAGAGACCTTTCCTTGATGGTATGCGGCCATCATATGCGGCTTCAGCAAAACAGCCGCAACTAATAGTTATGATCCTCCCTATCAGATCAGATGGACATGGAATGATGCCTTCTCCATGAATCTGAGGAGGTTATGATGCAGCATCCTGACCCACCACATCATCCAATAGACCAGCCACATCCTCTCAAAGTGTTTGCTGCCATCTGTCCATATTGAAGACCAACTAGGACCCTTCTACCTTGTCCATCAAGATGTCTTTCAGGATTTATTTACCTAAAACTGTCAAGATTATGCTTCTCTACTTCACAGTCCATATTGATGGCTGTCATCTACTAGGCCCATGGAGGTAAATAATCATTATTAATGACATGCTTTGACCATTATTTCAAGAGGCAGGTTGAAAAACAATACAATATGACTTAAGTCTATTGATTCAAGTTTCAGCGGGACAGGGGCTGAGACGTTTCATCCTTAGAGATTCCAGAATCGATCTCAGCCATTTCATCCCGTTCTATCTCAGTCAAAAATGCATTATAGTATCAATTTTAACTATATCTAATTTATCATAAAATACAACATTTTTGAAATTCAAATATGTTTAAAAATCGAATAAAATACTAAAGTTTTACAAGTATTTTTTTTTTTTAAAAAAAAGCATCCTAAGCAAATACTTGGATGCCTGACCAAGTTGGATATCAAGACAGAATGGGACGCAAGACATCTTGTTCTATGAAAAAATTGAGACACCTTTGTCACATGAGATTTAAAACCTTGCTTGAGCCCCTTGGCTGCTTATCAATAGTGAAGGCTGCTCTCTCTCTAAAGGTACTTGTTTTAGGAAAATAAACCCTCGACCTGATAACCACGTGTTCACCATTGCATATAGTTGTTAGGTGATTACCTAATTTAAATATCTTCTAAGCAAATACAACACATTTTACATCATGGACTACTGCTTTTCTTTTAGATGCTAGAGAGTCAACAGGCCATGCAGTCATCTAGGAAAGCCTAAACATCTACAATAAGCAAATTCACAGCTTTTAAAAACAATAGATGACAACTTCATGTGTAACCAAGTTGGGAATCATCGCAAGTTCCAAACTTAGGCATATTCATTCATTTGCCTCCCATGGCAAGATAGATAACTGTCAGAGAACTGTCTTTTCTGTATACATGGTGATGTTCGTAATCATAAGTAATTACTCTCTACTTCAAAATACAAAGCTGATATACCAAGGCAACGACTCACCTTTGTGAAGCAAGTTAACCAATCCTTGGGAACAAGGTTTGCTACCTTGGACCCCGTACCGGCACATGCTGCATCAAGTATTGGCACTTTACAAACCTCAATACTAAAACTTGGTATAGGAAGCATAATGAGTCTTGGTACCTTGATAGTGTAGTATAGTATGCCCTGTACGAGGTTTTGCAGTCTGGTACAACAAAGCATGCCGGGATAAGAGAAGTTCATATATCCTACTGTGTAAATTCAAGTCCTTTTGCAAAGGTGACTGCTTCAAACAATCAATCTCCGGTGGACATGAGTAACCACCTGATCTATGAACATGCCCACATTGTGGGCTAGTTAGCAGATGCCTCTACATTTGCTAATGTAGTTGCACCATGCATGTAGTAACTCCAAGAAACTATCACTTACCATTGTTGTCTCCCTCCTTGCCAGAACTACACGCTTTCAAATATGTTTGATGTCAATGATATTTTTAATAACCATTCTACTGGCTTCTTAATCACCAAAATATTTCCTCAACTCTGAAAAGACCATGAAGCAATACAGGGACACATACATATACACAAATGCATACACATGCATATACATGTATATATACAGATACATATGTGTAATGTAGACAAATACATATACATGTACATGCATATGCCTTTATTGCTTTAGGCCAAGATCAAAATCATGAAAAGGCATATATGTTTAACCAATCTGTGCTGCCCTCTCTCTTATTTATGTACTCCTTCACTGTTTCCAAACCTTTCTACTTTGTTAGTTGGAGTTGTATCTAAATGACCCCTAATCCCATTGCTCACAAGAACAAAGCAGACAAAGATCAATCACCAATCTTGCAGCATGATACTCATTCTAGACTTGTCTAATATTAAATCAAGTGGCTCATCATAATTTCAAAATCACTTTACCAAGCAAACTCCTCAAGTCTATGGCATATCCAAAATCCAGCATGGATCCTGTAGGGTAGCCTTCCTTTATGAGCTGCATATATACATCATATTGGTATTGAAATTAACTTCCGCATATCTCACAGGCAGAAATTCATACATGAACAAAAGTTTTGAAACAAAATAATAAAATTGAAGGAATGAAAAATAAAAAAGAAATAGCTGTTGATGCAACCAAATGAATAATAAGAATTCAACAAAATTAAAAAGGCAATATACAACCCCCCCTTTCTCTTTCTTCCAAAAATACTTCAGTGGACACGGTTCACTATTGCAACTAACATGGTTCGGAGCTAGGAGACATGACAACCTAGAACTGTGGATGGTACTAAAAATCCACCATGAGCAAGCTACCAAAAACCTACTTTTAAGTAGTCAGCTTTTCTTAAGTCAAGCCACATGATATCACAATGCACACTACGGCTTCTTGGATGTTACATTGCATCAAAATCTCTTCCCAGAGGATGCAAACCTTGATTGAATATGCAATACAAACATAAGAAAGCATCAAAGGAGCTTATCGATGAATTTTGGAGATTATATAACTACAGGTTTCCTCTAGAATGACAATTAACAATTAGCAATCCATATAATCATAGCCTATGAAAGCAATAATAAGTTAATAATGAAAGTATGATCAACGGTGATTAAAGAAAAGCAGCACGTTTCCTGCAGGAATTGCAGAAGATATTGATTTCTGGATTATGGATTTCAATTAGAACATAAGAAGAAATGGTACACCTTTAGTTTATATTCCACCAAAGGTAATTGAAGCACTGACATTGTCTCCATGAATTCTACTCCAGTTACATTCTAAAACAAGCTTGATAATTAGAGGGCAAAGTTGTAAAAAGGATATGTATATAGATGAGGACATATAAAATACTTATCTAATTTAAATGGGTTACTAATGCAGCAGAAGCAGGCAAGATGGTTATTCAGAGGCAAAAAGGAAAAGGGAGAGGCAGAGGCAGAGGCTGCGCCATTCTCTTACAAGCAACTTCCAGATCTCCTGAACTATCCAAGAGCACTCCTTTGGCATTACAGACCAGTCTCATCACAAAGATATTTAACATCTTAAGAGTTCAACAGACCCGAGCATGGATAGGCTGACTGCTCATCATGACTCATTTCTTTTCAAATAACTCCTTGAAGTGACTCCATTTGTAACCAGAAATATATAGCCTCGCACCCCTAATGCTTTCTTTCTCTTCTGTTAAGAGTCCTCACTGAAGGCTTATCACATAGGAACTGAGTGGCAGAATAATACATGTGCAGTAATTTCAAAATTAGGAATCCTCAAGCAACTAAGTTGATTTCATTTAATTTTGTCCGTTACTAAGTGCATTATATGATCACTTAGTCAATAGCATGAAAAAGCGAGTTTCTGAAGCTTACACAAGGGCTAGCATGTCTCTTTCAAGAGCTAGATGATGTATGAAAGAGAGGGGAAACTCAAAACAACGAGTATGAGGCTTGGAGCTATGGGTTTGACAAGGAGATGCCTAGAATAACAATGCCAGATAAAAGCAAACCACTGGTTGCAAATAAAAAAAGTATTAACATGTAATAATCACAACAATAATCTGTATACATTTCTAGAATAAGTAGAAAAAATAATATACGCATGGTTATTAAAATCATCACCATACAGAACTTTGCAGATTATTTCCATAAAACAATCTAATATAAGAGGTATCATGTGGCTAAGCAGTTCAAAGTTACAAATAATTTTTTTTTAAAAAAAGAAAAAAGCTGCTGATTAATTTTAGTTTCTTCAACCACTGTTTTTTAACTATGCAGCAAATGATTTAAATGGTTGTTTAAAATTTCACTTCATTAGCATTCAATAAATATTATATATTTAATACTCGATGAAAGACATTTTCTTAAAAAAGTTAAAATATATGATTTAGTATGCTTACATCCTCTATCTGTATCAACATGATTATTTAAAAGAAGTGCAAAAAGAAAAGATCCTCTTTGAATAAAAGGAAGATACCTTTGGCATCATATCTGGAGAAGCAATTAACCTATCAAACTCCATGAATCCTCCCTTTATTTGTTCTATTAAATCTTCTCCACCAGTTACATCAGCTCCTGCATTTTTTGCTTCATCGATCTTTTCTCCTATAAAATTTAATCATAAAATATCAGATCCAGGATGCATCAAGTTTTAAAAAGCTTTCCATAGCAAAAATTAATGCAACACCATCATCATACTGAAAAGGAATAATTAAAAAAAAAAAAGATCTGTGTTGAATTATATATAGTATAGTTAAAATGGTAAATTCTCCAATAATGCCTACAAAGATAAACTACCATGAATCATCCAAATTTAACAACCAACAGCTGCCTTAAGCTGACTAGGTTGAGAGCAATGTTCAATAGGCTCCACTTTAAGAGATAATTCTTTATTCACAGTCAATGCAACTTAGCCAAATGATCTACCACAAGACAATTTTCATTAATTCTATAATCTCGTTGTTTAGTCTATCATCACCACCTTGACCTGCTGAGCTGCTCCATCATCAATGTTGATGTGACTCAATCTCAGGTCTGTCTTACAAAAGTTGTTTTTATTGATTAAAATCCATCCATAAATTCACAACCATTGTCTATTCTTGCAAGAAACCCAATAAGGTACAAGAATCCCTTTTGCCACATCAGACAACAATATGCCTGATCTTGGACACAGAGAGATTTGCAAGTATTTTTGCAACAATCTGAATCCTTGGGCACATTTTAACACCAGAGAGTCTAAGTGTAGGTATGAGAACCACGATAAGCACAATTTTACTATGATTGACCTCAAAAGGTTCTCTATAGCTATCACAGGAACAACATCACACTATGCTTAATCTTTCTCCATTCTAGAGCTGTCTTTGCATTTTTTATGGGAAATCCTAGAGCTGTCTTTGATATCCAAAAGCCTGGATGCTGATGAAATGCCACATTTTCACTAAGTGAAAAATCTAGCCGTCAGAAAAAAAAAATATTTCTCCATATTAAGAAAGAGATTGGCCTCCAATGACATAGTCACTACTAGCATCCCTTTAAATTAAATGTCAGGTTTCATTATGCTTTTGGATGTAAGATGAAATAATGGCCAAGAATATGCTCCTCTTGGGCTACTAAAGGCTTAAGAGGATATCATCTAATAAAAGGAAACCACTTTAGTTGGTTCTGATAACATAATGGTGCAGGATTGGAATAGCAAGGATGTTTCAGAATTGGTTGAACTATCATGCAGGAGTTGATCAACTGATTAATATTCTATGGACCAGTTGCGAATTTGATATGGTTGCTAATGTAGAACCAAAACTATGTGCGTTCTGGAATATCCAATATCATCCTAAGTCACACTTAGTTCGACGTATAAAAAGGTGGAAACTTAATGGAAATATCACATAGCATTACAAGATTATGTCTAGGGATAAAGGATCTACAGGTTAATTTAGGCTTTGATGAGTTTTGTGTTAAGGAATAAACAAATCTTTCAGCTTTCTGGAGAGAAGGGCTATGGATCAGTGAGGTTATAAAAGATGAAAAGGATGTCATCTGATTCTTTTTCTTTTTTATAATAAGTAGTGCTGAGAACATACTGATTTCAGATACTAGTAGGAGAGATAATCCAGACAAGGTTTTTTAGTAGAAACAAAATTATAAAGCTTCTGCAATTTTTAATCATGTCTCAAATTGGATACAAATAGAACAAGAAAGTGGGAATGTAAAAAAATGCATTATATGAGATTCTAAGCTATGAGTTAAAATGAAAGATATATGAATTGGTTTAACTACTGAGTGGTGCAAAATGTATTCATATAGCAGCATTGGACAAACATGGAGTCAGAACAAAAGCATGCCATGGGCAGATTTAATTCCATCTGATTTAAGACTAATTCATTGGGCACATTAAATCATAACTATCTAGTAGTTTAAAGGCTGTACGCAATCATGGCCCTTCAAGCAGATGACAAAATAAAAGTATGTACAATATAAATTCAGAACAGTTTCCATGAATTTAATGAGATAACCAAATCTTCCTCAGAAACAGTACACCTTTGAAAAGAAGACTTTCATGCAACATAAATGAATGAAAGATAGGAAACAAGCATGTTTTGCAAACATGATGCTTCTAACATCAACAAGAAAAGGGACCAGCTTTAATTTATCTCTAAAGCTTATACCAACCTAGAACATTTAGTTGCTCAGATATCAACTAATCGAGAAATTACAGACAGAACCATAACATAAAAAGCTGAGAAAACTCAAATTATTGAAATCATATTGTACTATTATTATACTGTCAGTTCACCAGGGAAAGTAGGAAATCCATAAGTTTTACTCAGAAAGCAAGAGATATCATTTAAAAGTATTTAAACTTCTGCATAGATGTGTGGAATAGGCAGTTAATAGCAAACATGAATGGTATCAGCTTCAGTATTTAGTTACCCACCTTGTGTTAGAACGGCCACTTTAACAGCCTGACCAGTTCCCTTGGGCAAATTCACCTACAAGAAGACACAAAACAAATAAGCAATCAATGGAGCAACACTAACAAACAAACAAATTTAAAATGCAACAAAAAGAGAAGGGTTTAGTGAGAATCACACCGTGGCCCTCAGCTGCTGATCATTGTACTTGGGGTCAATATTAAGGCGGAAATGGGCCTCCGCGGACTCGACAAACTTCGTGTTGGCCATCTGCTTGAGAAGCGACACAGCCGTCGGGACATCATACTCCTTCTTGTTCTCCCTTAGCTTCTGGATCTCCAACAACCGCTTCGACCTCGTCTGCTCACCAAAATACTCGCTTTATTCACGCATTCTTTTCTAATTCCTCTAAAATTTGACAAACAAAGAAGGAAATCAGAAGAGGAAGTACTCTGTCGCCCTTGAGGAGCAAGGCCGCCTTGCCGGTCTTGGGCTTGGAGGGGGGCGACGGGGCGGCGGCGGCCTCATCCTCTGCCACGACGTCGGTCTCGGTGGCAGTGGCGGCGGCGGAGACGGCCTCCAAGCTGGTGGGGGGCTTCCGGGAGGCGATGGGGAGGCATGGGGTGCGGGAATGGAGGGTGTCGAGAGCCAAGGATGGGTAGAAGGAGGAGAAGGGGCGGAGGTAGAGAGTGGGGGGCGCGGCGGGCTTGGGGCAGATGAGGGCGGCCGGCAGAGAGAGGGAAGGATGGGAGGAAACGGCGGCGGCGGCGGCGGCGGCGGCGGCCATCATCGCCGCTTGGTGGGGGGCCGGGGGAGGGATAAGTGTATCTCTTCGCATGTTGGCCTAACTCATCAGAAATAAGGCAAATAACATACAAATGCAGCCACGAGATTTACGATAAGATCCTCATCAGGGAAGGCAGCCTTTCCAAAAGGCAGGTGAACAATCCCTGTCTTATCTTCTGCTCGATATTCAACTTTGCCCTTCTTGAACTCTTGAATAGCCTATAACTTTCGTTGTATTATAGAACTTCCAACCGGTAGATATTCAATTATTAGACTTCGAAGTATAGCAGCTAATCAGAGTAGATTAGCGCAAGGGAAAAAAAAGTATAGCAGTGAAGCATTGAAAATAATGGCATGAGCTTTTGTAAAGCATAATATGATTAGATATTAATAGGTATTATAAGCGAACATTTGCATAGAAATAATATTTACAATAATATTCGTAGTTCACTTTTTCTTGAAAAATAGAACAGCTTGGATTTCATTGAAGGAATGCCTATTAACACGATTAAAGGACTTGCTGGGATTTCATTGCTCCGAGTTTCAGAAAATAACTCCTCTCTTATATCCAGCAGCTGAACATAATAATTTTGTGACTTGACCTCTAAAACTAGTAACAAAAATATGAATAATTACTTCTCTACAGCTCATTAAAAAGATGCTCTTTTTCAATTTTCAAACTCAATTTCTAGTCAACAACTTTAGATTTACAATATGCATAAGTAGGCATTAGTCTTAACGTTATCATCATGTTAAGTGCTGCAACAACAGATAAATGCTCACTCCATTGGTGCTGACTGTCAAGTATTGAATTTGGTAAATTTGATGGGTGGCACAGACACATATTTCCTGCAAAAGCAATGGCTGACAGTCCCATCTACTGTCCATCGACCTGTTAGTCTGGTTTCTTTTGTGTGGAGCTGAAAAGAGAATTGGTGGGTGGCCAGTCTAGCTTAGACCCAAAGCAAGCCCAGGGTTTAAACCTGATGCTCGAAACTGAACCAGCTCAGAAAAGATCCAGATGTACCAGGTCTAAACCCAATACAACTTAGTGTAATCGTTCAGGTCAGGTTGGGCTCAACCATGCCTGAATCCATATTAACCCAAAATCTTAGCCTAGGCAAGGCCCAGAATAAGTTGGGCTTCCTAAAAACAGGCCAAATTGGGCTTTCAAGCTAAAAAGGCCAGCTGGAGCCTGGTTTTTCCAGGGCAAGTCATTGGGCCACTCACCAAGCCCAGTCCATTGACAGCCTAGGAGAAACATTTGCTTGCCAGAAGCTGAAGGAACATGTAAATATCTCCAACATGTTTAACACATTTATGTTCAGCATACAACCCCCATTTGTTTTACAACTGCTGCTTCACGATCTACAAAAATTCAAAATAGAATTCTAGAATCCTTCTTTTTAATTGAAAACATATGATTTACATTCAGATGAGACGAATAGTGATAGACAAACACTGATGAGAACAATTGAGAATTAAAATTAGTGGTATTAAGTACAACAAAGCATGTGAAGAATAAACCAGCTTTTTCTGTAAAACAGAAGTCAAAGTTTTTTTTTTTTTTTGTGACCCAATGAAAACGCAGTCTTGAACCTCGGAATCTATTGCCTCAAATCTTCAGAGAGATCATCTAAGCATTATAATTTATATATATGAAATGGCAAAGAAGAAAGAAGCAACCATAACTTACATAACAAGAGCCTTAAGCCATAATCAAATGCCTTACCATAATATTTTGTTACAACAATGACAAAGGACAAGGCAAAATCCACTATGACAACGGAAAATATAGATAATTCACAGAATTAAGAAGAAGCTCAAGAGTCATAAGTCTTTTTAATTAACTATTCTAATTAGCAAATATGATGCTGCAAGCTGCCACCAACCTATGTAATTAGTACTATTTATGAAACAGCCACTGATCTATATCTATACTCTGCAAATAAGAGCCAATTAATGTCTGTCAAGAAAATTTTTTGCCATTAGATTTAGTTGGCTATGTCATGACCATCTAAACATATATCCTAAAAGACAATGTTATTCTACAAAGAGAAGAGTCTTATTTCTTTTAGTTTTGCATGCCTAATCCCAAACAAAGACAGAAATCCTACCACAAAAGCAAAATCGCGTTGATCTTATGTGCCCTGTGCCAAAAGGAATTCTTGTGGCAAAATTTAGCTCGTGTTTTATATGCATGAATGCATGTGTGTATATAAACGTCACCTAGAATATCACCATATGTACTAGGTTTAAGTCAGGCCATCCCTTGTCTAGGTGGCCCAAATTACAAAAAGTGGGTCCTAGGCCCAAGCCTAAGAGCAATCTAAAACCCATATGATCCTGATTCTCTTCTTCTATAACATCTTCTCTCCCATCTCTTTCTTTCTCTTCTCCTTCCTCGTCTTTCTCTTGCTTGTTCCTCTTATCCAATAAAACAGAAAGAAGAGGAGGGAATGGATGAGAGACATCTCGGCATTCATCCAACAGTTACAAGATTGGTGATCTTCACATCAACCTTTTTCATGTTACCACTCATCCAATCCTTCTATGAAGTCTTCTAATATATTAATCTGGTTAGAGATGGATTTTCTCAATTGAATGTTTTCCATCACCCTCCAATACAAAAATCAATGTACCATGATGTGGCCAAGAAGTTTGGATTTTGTTTTCAAGTAAGTTATGGCATTATAAAATTGATTCTATATAAAAAATACAATTTTGTACAATAACACTTTATAACTTGAAATAGATTTCAATTTGTATACTGCTATCTATTTTTAGTTTCTTTTTTTTTTTCCCTTTTCTTCCACATGCATTAGCATGTGCTGTTTTACTAAAGATTCCTGCCATAAATTTATTTACCAGTATTTTAATGGAAAAAAGAAACTTAATGCATGTTTGGACATTACATGGCATGACAAGGCAAATCAACTCTTGCTTTCATCAACAATTAAAAAAATAAGGCCGATATGGACTATGTTGACATACCACCACAAATGAATATTGTTACAGCCCTTGAATTTGCACACTGTTCAATATACAGCATTCGATCCTTTGTTGTTCCAAATGATTTTTCTCTAACTAGTCCAGCCTGGTTAGCCACAAGATGTTAAATGAGTATTCTCTCAGGAAACACAAGCATGCAAGTAATAAACTAACATCAGTAACACTATTTAAAGAGATAATGTAAGAGATAGGGCAGAAGATCCATACGGTCATTGCAATGGTAAAGGATCTACCATCATTCCATGTTTATGGTACATGATGGACAAAGTTGCACGGTATCATGCTCATATACACAGGTGGAATATTAACTCAATGTTGAGATCAGACCAATGCTTGAGTCTAAATTTTAGGTTGACAACTATTACACACTTATCTGCCAGCCGATCCATGTTAAAGGCATGCTAAGGGTAGGCATTCAGCTAGACTGGAATCCAACATCTTTGGTGATGAATTGCAAAAAGTTAGTTGAAACAACGCAAAGCAGCAGATGAAACACTGCCTAAAAATGAGAAGCTAGCAAGCTTCTCCAAACAAAAGGAAAAAAAGAGGACATGGATTAGTCGGAGAAGGTCCTACTTGCAAAGCTTAAAATGAGGCATCTAGAGCAACGTGTATTCTTGTTGTTCCTATAAATCTAAATACAGAACTCTTATACTAAAATGTAATTCTCATATTTTTGACTTCCCAAAGAATTTCAATCAAAAGGATCATCTTTATAGCAGGTTTAGAGGAGACGTTCTATTCATCCTAGGATCTCACATTATAATGAATCCACATACCTGTAAATATAGTGCATCACTTATACAGGTTATAGGCATGCACAAAAAATATATAGAGGTGAAACATTATCATAGCAGCAAGACTTGAGCCTGCCTGCATGCTATCAGTACAAATCAATGATGGGCAGTCTAAATTAAAGACTAGGTCATTAGGAATAACTAACAACATTTTAAAATGTTTGGAAATCATTTTGCTTTTGACAGACTTCCTACTTTGGATTGGGTGGTCAGCGAACAGACACTCAGAGAGGCATGAAGCAACCATTTGTATTTGAACTACAAATTTTACTGAAGGTAATCTTTATCTAAAGAGTGCATATGTTTGGGTTCCAACATATTTAATGCTCTTCAGTTTTCTAAATTCTAAATTGTTAGAAGACTCAGAATTTAGATAGTTAATACAATTACCACAAACATGCACTCTCATATTATTTTATTGACTCTCCATAAAATTACTCTTCTATATTTTCATTTTTCTTAATCAAAACAATAAAATACTATTTCTAGTTCCATTTGCTTTAATCCAAGAACACTCCATAATAAATGTGAACACAACCTACCCTCCACTTAACCTGAAATATGCTTAGAAGCATATCTAAACCACAAAAAAATAGGAAAGCAAAATTTAAACAAATAACTAACATAGATTCATGACAACAAATTGCTGGAGTCTTACTAACTTTATCCAGTCTTTATCATGCCATTTATTTAGTTAAATTGTTAACAAAGTCTTATGCACCAAATGCATTATCCAGAATTTAATTATAGCACTTTGCCTCACTCTACACCAAGCAATTTAATTTTCCACCAAGGCACCATCTCTTGAATGCCATTCGTTCAGTCATCAATGATACAAACATCAAAAGACAAAAATTATTCAAAAAAATAGGTTAATTTTGACTCTAATTTTTAGTTGATTGATATATAATATAGAAAATATTCAAAATTATAAACCATTTACGCTAACAAAATTCAAGATAAGCATACCCTTCCCAGCTTTTCAGGTGTCAGTTCTTGGAATCTGGGAACTATTCTTCCACCTGTTGCAATAAACAAATCATCAGCAAAATTGAAAGGCTGTCTTTGCAACCTCTTCACTGCCCAGGAACAACAAAGATTAAGGCAAACCGGTAGCGATGGCAATCAATTCCAACTCAACACCACCACCCATCTGACAGCAGGAAATTGCGATGCATCAAAAGATGATTTGCTTCATCATCAAAACCCCATTGACAAATAACTAGGGTTGCACCAACATCCTGTAGGTATCACAACAGAGACTCGAACATAAATCAATAAATGAAAATGATTTTGCTTTTAAAAAGCAGAAGCATACATAATTATTCAGCTTTTCATATGATAGGATACAAGATACTGCTTCTCAAATGATGAGAATGAAAACAACTTAAAATCAAAGAATCTAATGTTTGGAATTTCCAACAAAATAAATCAAGTACAAAGAGGAGAAGCAAACAACTTAACAGATTAAGGCACAAGATCAGGTTGATTAACTCTGAAGAAAGCAACCAGACAAATGGCAAGATAACAATATAGTTTGAACTAAAAATCTTGCACTATCGGCACAACATTGAGATTCTGAAAGTTGCTTGGACAGAGTAGCTTTATAATCAACAGGTGCTAATTTTAACACATTAGATTAGGCAAACACTATACATCTTTCTTACCTTGCATTTTTTAACCATATCATCAAAGTACTTCTGCTCTTGCTGACGTAAAGTTTGAAATTTCTCCACCGTGTCAATGTCAACCTTATGCTTTGTCTTTGGCTTTGGTGGTTCAAATGGGCAAGTCAGAATAGCAATTTTCACGTCTTCAATTCCTTTTGGCATCTGAGAGTGGCTCATATCCTTTTGACATACCGCCACGAATGAATATTGTTACAGCCCTTGAATTTGCACACTGTTCAATATACAGCATTCGATCCTTTGTTGTTCCAAATGATTTGTCTTTGGCTTTGGTGGTTCAAATGGGCAAGTCAGAATAGCAATTTTTGAGTCTTCAATTTTCTTTGGCATCTGAGGGTGGCTCATATCCTTGTCAAAAATTATTCCATAGATGAGCTCAGTATCTTCCAATTTGCCTCCAACCTTTCCTTCTACCTTAATCAAATCAAGGTTTATGTCTTTCCTTTCTAAATCTGCAACTGCCAGAACCGCCTTAACAGCAATCTCAGCCAGCATACGCTTGCAACGATTGACACTGTACCATGACCAAAGTAAACTTTTACCCTCACAATCTTAGAATGACAGAACAAGGACTGAGACAATTATATTACATGTTCTGTTATTATTCAAATCAGAAATTGTCCTCTAAAATATTAGTACAAAAATGAGGCCTTTTCCTTAAGCAAATGACATATTCCCAAATCTTATAGATGCAATAATGCTTTGTGAGTGTAGATGTGCTCTAAGAGTAGAAAAGAACTCACGAATACAAATAAATTTCAGTCCAACATGGCCAAATCATACATCAAGGATAACCCTATATCAGAGTTGTCATGAGGTGAATGCATTACAAAGATCATATAAACTGGACCTAATTATGAGAGATACAGATGAAAAAAAAAAAAACTTTGAATAATAGGTATAACACCCAAATTCAGTGTTCTAGAGCGCAAGTAGATGCATTCACTTACAGTATTGTTGAGGATAATTCCAATGCAATAGAAAATACTAAGAAAAACATATTGCAGAGATATTAGATAGCAAGAAAATGAGCAACTAGAGGCTCACAACTGCTAGGTGTAATATTCTTCTTTGTTCTTCCATGTATCACCATTGTACTTCACTTAGCTGATCCTCTCATATAATCATTCGGTATTCTCTTAAATGAAGACATCTCCACCTTCTATTAAGCTACCCCAGCTTTTTCTTTCTTCATATTAGTATAATGCCTTTTCACATCACAACATAAAAGCAGCATCAGCAAGAAACACTAAGCCCCTTCTTCTTCCTTTAACGTACACATTTACTATTTAAAATAGGTCTAAATATTTTGCCATAACAAGAATTTAATCCTTAGCAAACCAAGTTCTTTTTTTCTACAAGGTCACTTTATTCTTTCGTTATATCATCATAGTTTCATAGCAGGAAGAAAACTGAAGTCCCTATGATTTCTTTATACGATCTACAAGATAAAAATAAATCAGATATAAAATTTGGAGAAAGTGGAACCCTGAAAATGCATCAATATAAGATCACATTGGCCTAAATTTGTTCTTCTTAAGCATTGTGATCTAAGAGAAACTTAGATAAGAAAAACAAACCAAAGCAACAAGCATCCAAGTGATTTCAGCAGAAACCAGAGAGAGAGAGAGAGAGAGAGAGAGATTTTACCATACTCATGGTACAATACAATGGTATAAATATGAATATTCAAAAAGTGTAAACTCAAATTCATTGAATATGAAAAAGACCCAAGATAAAACACAATAAAAGAAGAGCATTACAACTCATTGTACTTCAAAAAGAAAAAGGAAAGAAAGAAAAAAGAAAGGAACAACTAATCAAGCTTACATCTTTGAAGACAACGTGGTCATACAGGTCTGCACCAAAGGCTCAATATTACTAACACTGAATTCAAATTTCTGAGATATGCGTTCAAGATGCTCCACAGCTATCCTGGAGGCCATCTAATAGCCCTCTGCAATCCTTATAGGATGAATGCCACGTTCCAAAAGCTTCTCTGCCTGTTCTAGAAGTGCACCAGCCATAACAACAACTCCTGTGGTGCCATCACCAATTTCATAGTCCTGACTCCGGGACAACTCCACCATCAACTTTGCAATTTGGTTGTCAACATTCATCTGCTCCAAGATTGTTGCTCCATCATTTGCTGTCCATATAACAAAAAAGTGCTCAGCAAAGTGCAGAAATTGAAAATGAATATGATATCTACAGATCATATGGATTCATCCAGAAAATATTAATCTTCTATATAACCAAGGAAATATTAGATCATAAGATGATATTTGAACTTCCAACCAAGTCCTGTCTAGTTTCAAGTTTCAAAAAAACTCTTTCATGGAATCTATAATACCACACTTACTTTGTGATAATTTGCTTCCTTGACCCTTAGATAGGAGGTTGTCATCATTAAAGTCATAACCAGTTGCATTACATTGCTTTTGAAAGTTCGTCACTAGTTCACAAGAACAAATACAATTCCAACCACATTTTCTAATTCTCATAATTCTCTCTTAAGTCAGGAAGCAAGCTTTCAGAACAGCACTGTAACATTTCCCCTCCTCTCTTCAGGCAATACAAAGGATAAAACCCTAGCAAAGCGCGTTAGTCCAGTGGACAATAAAACCCGTTATCTCACCCATCCCATAATTTCACATCTCACATATCTCCATATTACCATCTAAATCCACTCCACCAATCTTTTATAAACCCCAAATCAGAATCACAACTTCGAAAAAGAAAAAAAAAAGAATAATAATTAAAAAAAAACTAGATTGAGGAAAAAAGTATAGATCAATGGCTAACAGCATCAAATAAATAACAACTCTCCATATCCACCATTCCCTAACTAGAGCTAGAAACCTATTAAATGCACAAGATCAGTCCAAACTACCCACTAAAACCACCATTTCTCCCGCTCTCAATCTTTCTCCACAGCACCACTCGATCCCACTATTATTTTCCAAACTCCATCAACCACTAAATCCATTCGCATAAGCATTAAAAAACAACGGGAAAAAAAAGCCTTACAATCTCTTAGAGCCTTGAATGCAAACAGAAATTAAGCAGACAGAGAGAGAGGGTTCGATGGGCTGAGTACTTCTGACTGATAGTTACATCGCCGTCGGGGCTCTGGAACATTTTATCCATGCCCTCCGGACCCTGGGAGGTGCGAAGTATCCGAGAGACGGCCTTCCCGGCCGAGATGTTGGCCTTATGGGCTTCCAAACCCCTCAGCCGGCTCTTCTGCTCCTGCTCCTTTATGATGATGAACGGCCTCCCATACTCGTCGAACGCCAACGCCATTCTCCTCCTCCTCCCTCTCCTCTATCCCAAACCTTCTCGGAGGAACGAGGAACGCTACGCGAGGCGGAGCACGCGACCGCCGCAGGGGGTACGTTCAGGTGATCGAACGTGTAATGTATATTATATTATATCATATCATATCAATATATATATATATATATAATGTATGCATGTAGTTATGTATAATGTAGCATTTTATTGTGTGTATGTGTATTGTTTAAATTTTTAATTTTATGGTTCCTCTTCTTTTGATGATAAAAATTTGAAATAAAATGGATTGAAAGGAACCAACTCATCATGTTGGTAATATCCCTTCTAGCATCAGATCCCCAAATTAGTTCTCATGTTCGTTGTGCTGCTAGTTAAGCATCTAAACCTTCTACTTCTTAAAAATAGATAATTAAACATATCTTTACTATTATCGTAACAAAGCTGAAAATGTTTTTAGCACTTTAACTATTAAAAAATACTATTCATCGGTTTATTTTAAGATATAAAAAGAATTTTTTTTATAAAAAAAAATCTTGATGCATTGAATGCGATATAACAGAAGCTACATCGTGCCTGACGATTGGCATGCGGTGTGTGCTTGCATGCATATCAAAAATAAAAAAATTATTTTTACTCTTAATGCATGCACGTGCCATGCGCTAATCATCGAGCATGGTGCATGCGAGCTGCATCGCATCTGATGCACAAAAACTTTTTTACTTTCAAATCACATTAGCTGTATTTCTTCACTCAACTCACAAAACTTCTTCATAAATTTTAAATTTATATAATAATTAATTTAATATTTAAAAATAAAATTAAAATTTAATTTAATTAATTTAAAAAAAAAAAATTATTTTTTAAAATTAAATTAAAAATTAAAAAAATAATTAATATAGCGTTAGCGACGCATTAGTGACACAAAATTAGAAATTTTAAAAAATCATTAATTTAGCGATGTGATTATCGCATCGCTATTTAGCGATGCATTAGCGATGCGTTTTCTCAAAAAATTAAAAAAATTAATTTTTAATTTAGCGATGCTATAATGCGTGCTATTTAGCGACGTATTAGTGATGCAAAAATCTAAAAAAATTTAAAAATCATTAATTTAGCGACGCATTAGCGATGCATTTATCAAAAAAATTAAAAAAAAATTAATTTTTAATTTAGCGACGCTAATAATGCGTTGCTATTTAGCGATCCAAAAAAATGTGTCGCTTAATAGCGATGCATTAACAATGCAAGAACCCAAAAATTTTAAAAATTATTATTTTAGCGATGCAATTATTGCGTTGCTATTTAGCGACGCATTTACCAAAAAAATTAAAAAAAATTAATTTTTAATTTAGAGACGCTAATAATGCGTTTATAAATAGCGACGCATTAGCGATGCAAAAATTTAAAAAATTTTAAAAAATCATTAATTTAGCGACACAATTGCTGCGTCGCTATTTAGCGACACATTAGCGACGTATTTACCAAAAAAAAATTTAATTTTTAATTTTGCGACGCTGATAATGCGTTGCTAAATACGCAAAAACTCAGAAAATTTTTAAAAAATCGTTAATTTTGCGATGCAATTATTGCCTCACTATTTAGCGATGCATTTACCAAAAAAATTTAGTGACACATTAGCGACGCAAAAATTCAGAAAATTTTAAAAAATTTTATTTTAATTGTGTCGCTATTTAGCGATGCATTTTTCCAAAAATTAAAAAATTAATTTTTAATTTAGCAATGCCAATAATGCATCGCTATTTAGCGACACCTTAGCGATGCAAAAATCCAAAAAATTTTAAAAAATTATTAATTTAGCGACGCAATTATTGCATCGCTATTTAGCGATGCATTACCGATGCATTTACCAAAAAAATTTAAAAATTTAATTTTAATTTATCGATGCTAATAAAGCCCTAGTTCAAAACCTACGACACCCTATTTCAAAACCCAAGACACCCATTCAGAAAATGTTAAGATAAAGCATTAGTTGAAAACCCACGTCACCTAGTTCAAAACCCACGACACCCTAGTTCAAAACCTACGACACCCATTCAGAAAATGTTAAGACAAAGCATTAGTTCAAAACCTATGACACCCTAGTTGAAAACCCACGACACCCTAGTTTAAAACCGACGACACCCTAGTTCAAAACCAATGACACCCTTGTTCAAAACCTACGACACCCATTCATAAAATGTTAAGACAAGTTCAAAACCCATGACACCCTAGATGAAAACCCACGACACCCTAGTTCAAAACCCATGACACCCTAGTTCAAAACCTATGACACCCATTCAGAAAACGTTAAGACAAAGCATTAGTCAAAACCCACGACACCCTAGTTGAAAACCCACGATACCCTAGTTCAAAACCCACGACATCATTGTTCAAAACCTATGACACCCATTCAGAAAACGTTAAGACAAAGCATTAGTTCAAAACCTATAACACCCTAGTTGAAAACCCACGACACCCTAGTTCAAAACCCACGATACCCTAGTTCAAAACCTACGATACCCATTCAGAAAACATTAAGACAAAGCATTAGTTCAAAACCCACGGCACCCTAGTTAAAAACCCATGATACCCTAGTTCAAAACCTACGACACCCATTCAGAAAACGTTAAGATAAAGCATTAGTTTAAAACCCACGACACCCTAGTTGAAAACCCATGACACCCTAGTTCAAAAACCCACGACACCCTAGTTCAAAACCCACGACACCCATTCAGAAAACGTTAAGACAAAGCATTAGTTCAAAACCCACGACACCTTAGTTCAAAAACCATGACACCCTAGTTCAAAACCCATGACACCCTAGTTCAAAACCCATGACACCCATTCAGAAAACGTTAAGACAAAGCATAAGTTCAAAACCCACGACACCCTAGTTCAAAACCCATGACACCCATTCAGAAAATATTAAGACAAAGCATTAGTTCAAAACCTACGACACCCTAGTTGAAAACCCACGACACCCTAGTTCAAAACCGACGACACCCTAGTTCAAAACCTATGACACCCTTGTTCAAAACCTACGACACCCATTCAGAAAACGTTAAGACAAAGCATTAGTTCAAAACCCACGATACCCTAGTTGAAAACCCACGACACCCTAGTTCAAAACCCATGACACCCTAGTTCAAAACCTATGACACCCATTCAGAAAACGTTAAGACAAAGCATTAGTTCAAAACCCACGACACCCTAGTTAAAAACCCATGACACCCTAGTTCAAAACCTACGACACCCATTCAGAAAACGTTACGACAAAGCATTAGTTCAAAACCTACGACACCCTAGTTGAAAACCCACGGCACCCTAGTTCAAAACCCACGACACCCTAGTTGAACTAATGCTTTTTGAGCAGCAAAGCTGTTAAGAAGTTAGAGTTTAAGGAATACAGATGAACCAAAGCTGATGAATCATCAAAAGCTAGCACCAAAGCTAATGAATCCTCCAAAGCTATCGCCGCACCAAAAAGACCATTGATCTTTAGACGAAACCATCCAGTTCCTGAATGCCGATGTCATCGGCACTAAGCCCCTTCCATCAATGCACGCCAAGGCGGTGATGCTGGTCCAAACTAACACCCTCATGCAGGCCTACTTCTACTCGCCATCTTATCTGGCAGGAGATTCTGAAAGCCATCGTCAAGCTCATAAACCATAACCTCAACCCCATACTCCCGCTCTGCGGCACCATCATGTTAGTAATAGTGCCTTAGGCATATTGTATGGACATGGTATTTTGAATATTTATGAGCATTTACTATTATCATAATTTGCATGTTATTATATAATAATGTCCTTGAATAATATTATTAATTATTCTAAATGTCCCTAATCGGTTATTGTTGTGAGAATAACAATAAATTAAGATGAGTATAAAATTTGATTGATATTCATGGGATGAATATGTGTATGAGATACAAATCAAATTTATATGTATTTGTTGAGAACAAATATTGGACAAGACCCGCCTTGAGATTAATACATGGATCAAAGTCATAAGTTAATCTCTAGTAGTTGTGTCATTAAATCCTTAGACCTGAGATTGTTATAGTTCTCAACATGAGGAATATTATGTTTTGACATAATCAAACATTGTCTTTAACCGGATGATTATAAATATTATGCTTGAACATAATAAGAATCATGTAGTGAGATATGAGTGATTAAGATGGAATTTGTCCCTCTTATTATAAGAGAGATATCTTGGGCCCCTCGATGAATGAGACTGAGAAATGCATGGTCGTGCTCAAATGAATTGATGGAGATCAATATCATTTGTTTAGTCAGTCTAATTGGGTTTTAAAAATTAAAGATAGAGCGATATAAGGTTGACTTTTTCCATGCCTTATATTCTATCAAGATATCATGTGACAAAAGGATTATGTCATTAGCTACTTTAAGGTTGTCTCAGAACATGAGCTTTTCATTTAACTTGGGTAGTCATGATGTCTTGCTAGAGGCCGCTTATGACTTGTAGGATCAAAATGTGATTTAGGCCTACTGCCAACGTTAATTGAACCTATAGGGTCGCACACTAAGAACAGACAATAATGGTTACGGTTTGTTACTCTCTATAGTAATTTAAAATGATATTATTTTAAATTACAAATAATAATTAGTTGTTATTTAGATTCGAGTTTAATTTTGAGAAAATTTAAATTTGTAATTTAAATTATGACTAGTAATTAATTAGTTATATTTTCTTATTGGATAAGGAAATAATCCATAAAGGTTTTTGGTTAAAAAATATAAATTCCTTATTTGATAAGGACTAGGATTTAAATTGTCATTATTTAAAAGGAGTTTTAAATAAATATTAATTAAAATCCTAGTTAACCAAAAACCCCTAGCAGACTTGTATATATGATATATACATTTTAAAGTGGATTGGGGCTTTTGAAAGGTCGTGTCTATTGGGGCATTTGAAGGGTCGTGTCTTTTGCCTTGAAAAATAGAAACGGAGAGTTGAATAGGCTGGTTCATTTTTGTGAAAAATAAACTTTGAACTAGCATTCAAAAACTGTTTTGGTGTCCGTTCGTGTGTGGATACTTGTAGAGGGTGGTCGTCTTTTTGAAGGCAGCACCTTTGAAGATCCGAGCAAACCCAACACAAGATCAGATGGATTACATACTGATCAACAAAAGGTAATATTTTTTGTTTATCCTTCTTTCGTTTTTATGAAACACAAATGATCCTTGGTGGGTTATGGAATAAATTTATTTTGTTTCCGCTACCATTTTATTCCAATTAGATTAGGATTTTCTATTCTGTAACCCAACAGTGGTATCAGAGCCACTTGCATTTTCATAAAAAATTGATTATGCTATGTTTGATTGTATGTATGAGATGTATATGATCTTGGCATGATTTGCGTTCTTGTATATATATGATATTAGGGTTTACGCGAACGACATAGATAATAGGTTTTCTAAGGTATTAATTGATGAATCTGTTTCCTGTAAGGATTCGTTAATATGATTAAGAATCCGAATGATATATTGCAATTAAAGTGTTTAATAGCATGATATATGATTTCGGTGTTGTTTAATTAGATTAATACATGAACTGAATTCACATATCAATAAGGATTTATCAATTGCTGTTGATGGTGGTGCGGATGTAAGCTTAAATTTATTGATGAGATCAATAAAAATCAAATTTTTAGGATGAAACTTTAATGTATCTCCAAAGGAAATTTTTTTTTTCACGGGGCGCTGCCCCCGACCCCGTGAGGGCGGCCTCCCTCGACCCCGTCCGCTAACCGGCTAGCGAAACCACCGTACTACCTAATCGGAGCGCCTTATGAATTTAATTGGTTTTAAACAACACGCCTATTATAACATATTTTCTTTAATGCAATATGTATATGCTATATGATAACATGATATGTTTTGCATGGTGTGTTGCTTTGTATGGTGCATAGTATGGCCTTGTGACCAATGTGATTGGCAAATTTTTATTATTCTTTTACAAGGATTGTAATTATTAAATATGGCCTGCGTGCCATTTTGTTTCATTGTAATTTTTCTTTTAATTTTAGTAGTATTTGTTTATTTATTGTAATAAAACAAGAAGACAAAGCAAGCCATTTGAAGTCCTGCAATCCAACCATGGTGATGGAGGAGCTAGGTGTCTATGCACAAGATGATGGTCAAGTAGACATTATGATGTTGCTCATTATTACCTAGGATTGACCATTGATCTTCATATTGGCTTATGAAGATCAATCTAGATAAGGCCATACTATGACACATTTATTATATACATGTATGAGATGCTATGTATGATGTTTCATAAGTATGTGATGCCATGTATGATATCAATGAGTATGTGATACTAAATGCATGATGAGATCTATTAATTAAAAATTAAAATCTATCTAGATCCCTCACATAAAATTTTAAGTTGACATGACATCCATATTTAAACACTTATCAAGGCTTTTATCACCTTAATGTGGGTTCTACCAAAGTAGAAGTATATTAGGTTAATTAGTGAGACAAGATGAGTAATGATGCTACCCATATGTTTAAAAATGGTTTAACTTAATTAGGTTATCAAAACGGTTTTGGGCCTAATGGCATGAGATGGGATTTAAACATGCCGGGACATATGATGTCAAAATCCCATAAATTTCTAAGAGTTGCATGAGTTGCAATCGGTAAGAGTTACCTACCTAAATAACTTAATTTTAAGTGTCATGCCAAAGCTGACTTAAAGTTGAGTATAAATATGGATCTTAGCTCACTAAATTAATATGATTATTATTGAGGGTTGTTAATTTAGTGGGAGTTTTTCATAATTAAAATACTTAACGAACTTTGCATTTATTGTAGATGGCCAACAATAATAACAATTCTACTATGTCACTGCGATCAATCCTTGAGAAGGACAAACTTACTGGGACTAACTTCCTTGATTGGTTTCAAAATTTGAGAATTGTTCTCAAACAAGAAAGGAAGCTTTCTGTTCTAGATCAACCTCACCCTGAAGAACCCGCCGATAATGCTTCTAGAGCTGAAAAGAATGCTTATGAGAAGCATCATAATGACTCTATTGATGTTGCATGCTTGATGCTAGCTACCATGAGTTCTGAACTTCAGAAAGATTTGGAAAATATGGAAACTTATGATATGATTGTCAATCTAAAGGAAATGTTCCAGCAACAAGCAAGGCAAGAAAGGTATGATACTACCAAGCATTGCACTCTTGCAAAATGGCTGAGGGTGCTTCAGTTAGCGCTCATGTGTTGAAAATGAAAGGCTATATTGAGCACCTTAATAAGCTTGGATTTCCATTGAGCCAAGAGTTGGCAACAGATTTGATCCTAAATTCACTTCCTGATAGTTATGGCCAGTTTATCATGAACTATAACATGAATGAAATGGACAAATCAATTTCTGAGCTGTATACGATGCTTAAAACTGCTGAACATAATATTAAGTCCAAGCCTGACCATGTTCTGATGGTTCAAAAAGGAAAGGGCTTTATGAAGAAAAGAAAAGGAAAGGGTAAGGGAAGGGCTGGAAAGTCCAATGCTCAACCCAAGCCCAATCTTAAACCCAAGGCTAAAGCCCCAAAGGAGGGTGTCTGTTTCTTTTGCAATGAACCTGGTCATTGAAGAGAAACTGCAAGCTGTATTTGGAGGATCTAAAGAAGAAGAAGAAGACTGGTGAGACCGGTTCTTCAGGTATTTATGTTATAGAGATTAATTTTTCTCCTTCTAGTTCCTGGGTATTAGATACTGGATGTGGATCTCACATTTGCACAAATGTGCAGGGGCTTAAAAGGAGTAGACAACTGAAGAAGGGCGAAGTTGATCTTCGAGTAGGCAATGGAGCAAAAGTTGCTGCTTTAGATGTAGGAAGTTACAAACTTTCTTTGCCTAGTGGGCTTTTGTTAGTTTTGAACAATTGCTTTTATGTTCCTACAATGTGTAGGAATATTATTTTAGTTTCTTGTTTGGATAATGATGGTTTTTCTTTTATTATTAAGAATAATAATTGCTCATTTATCATAAAGACATGTTCTATGCAAATGCCGAATTACTAGATGGTCTTTATGTTTTGAATCTTCAAAAATCCAACAATTCTTCTGTCTATAACATAACTACCAAGAAATTTAAGTCCAATGACTTAAATTCAACCTATCTTTGGCATTGTCGCCTTGGCCATATAAATGAGAAACACATATCAAAACTCCATCAAGATGGACTTTTGAACTCATTTGATTTTGAATCATATGATACATGTGAATCTTGTCTATTAGGTAAGATGATAAAGGATCCCTTTACTGGACACAGTGAAAGGGCCAATGCATTATTGGGCCTAATACATACAGATGTATGTGGACCATTAAGTTCAGATGCCAGAGGAGGTTACAAGTACTTCATTACATTTACTGATGACTTCAGTAGATATGGTTATGTCTACTTGATGAGACACAAATTTGAATCATTTGAAATGTTCAAATCTTTTCAAAATGAAGTACAAAACCAACTTGGCAAGACAATCAAGGCACTTCGATCTGATCGAGGTGGAGAATATTTGAGCCAAGGTTTTTATGACTATCTTAGAAGTTGTGGAATCATTCCACAACTAACTCCTCCTGGAACACCACAATGGAATGGTGTGTCTGAAAGAAGGAATCGAACTTTATTATGTATGGTTCGATCTATGATGAGTCTAACGGATCTTCCACTTGCCTTTTGGGGTTATGCACTTGAAACAGCTGCGTTCACACTAAATCGAGTTCCAACCAAAGCGGTTGAAAAGACACGATATGAGATGTGGACTAGTAAAAAGCCCAGTTTGTCTTTTCTTAAGATTTGGGGTTGTGAAGCTTATGTAAAACGTCAAGTTTCAAATAAGTTGGAACCCAAGTCTGACAAATGTTCTTTTGTGGGGTATCCTAAAGAGACTAAAGGATACTACTTTTACAATCCCATTGAGAACAAAGTGTTTGTTTCTTGGAATGGTGTCTTTCTAGAAAGGAAATTTATTTCTAAAGGAACCAGTGGGAGCAAGGTACAACTCGAAGAAATTCGAGAACCACAAGATAACATTGAACCGCCTGTGGATGCTCAAAGTCAACAAACCATTGTTGACACACCACCTGTAACACAAAATTACGTAGATCTGATAGGATACGTCATGAGCCTGAGAGATATGGATTTCTTGTGACTGATAATCATGATGTATTGTTAGTGGATCAAAATGAACCTACTACCTATCAAGAGGCTATGTTAGATCCAGACTCTGAGAAATGGTTAGAGGCCATGAAGTATGAAATCCAACCATGTATGATAATCAGGTATGGACCTTGATTGAGCCACCTAAAGGTACAAAGACCATTGGGTGCAAATGGGTTTTCAAAAAGAAAACTAACATAGATGGTAAAGTGCATACTTAAAAAGCAAGGCTAGTTGCAAAAGGTTTCAAACAAACTCATGGTATATACTATGATGAAACTTTTTCACCTGTATCCATGCTTAAGTCTATTAGAATTCTCATTGCCATTGCTGCATATTATACTATGAGATTTGAAAAATGGATGTTAAAACTGTGTTTCTTAATGGAAACTTACTTGAGGATGTGTACATAACACAACTTGAGGGTTTTGTACAACCTGAGAATTCTAGTAAAGTATGCAAGCTTCAAAGATCCATTTATGGTTTGAAGCAGGCTTCTCAGAGTTGGAATCTTTGTTTTGATGAATCAGTCAAAGAGTTTGGATTTATCAAAAATGAAGATGAACCTTGTGTTTACAAGAAAGTTAGTGGGAGCGCCATTGTATTTCTGGTCTTATATGTTGATGACATTTTACTCATTGGGAATGATATCCCTACCTTGCAGAGTGTCAAGTTTTGGTTAGGGAAATGTTTCTCAATGAAAGACTTAGGCGAAGCTGCCTATATCCTAGGGATAAAGATCTATAGAGATAGATCTAAGAGGCTGATTGGTCTAAGTCAAAGTACTTACATAGATAAAGTACTGAAAAGGTTCAGTATGCAAGATTCCAAGAGAGGATACTTGCTTATGTCTCATGGTATTACACTTAGCAAATCTCAGTGTCCTAACACAAAAGATGAGCGAGAGCGCATGAGTAAGATTCCTTATGCTTCAGTAATAGGATCTATCATGTATGCTATGTTGTGCACTAGACCATATGTCTCTTATGCTTTAAGCATAACGAGTAGATACCAGTCAGATCCCGGTGAGAGTCACTAGACGGCTGTCAAGAACATTCTTAAGTATCTGAGAAGATCTAAAGATGTGTTCTTGGTGTATGGCAGATTAGAAGATGATATGGTTGTAAGTGGTTACACAGATGCAAGCTTTCAATCTGACAAAGATGATTTTCGATCGCAGTCAGGATATGTGTTTTGTTTAAATGGTGGTGCTGTTAGCTGGAAAAGTTCGAAGCAAAGCACTATTGCTGATTCTACAACTGAAGCTGAATACATAGCAGCATCTGATGCAGCAAAGGAAGCAGTTTGGATCAAGAAGTTCATTACTAACCTTGGAGTAGTTCCTAGCATCACAAATCCTATTGATGTTCATTGTGACAATAATGGTGCTATCGCACAAGCAAAAGAACCTAGGTCACATCAGCGATCCAAACACATTCTTAGGCGTTATCATCTCATTCAAGAAATTAATGAGAGAGGTGATGTAAAAATATGCAGAGTTCCAACAGATGACAATGTTGCTGATCCATTGACTAAGCCTCTACCACAAGCAAAGCATGATCATCATGCTAGGTTCATAGGTATTAGATACATTGATGAGTGGGCCTAGTGCAAGTGGGAGATTGTTAGTAATAGTGCCCTAGGCCTATTGTATGGACATGGTATTTTGAATATTTATGAGCATTTACTATTATCATAATTTGTATGTTTATTATATAATAATGTCTTGAATAATATTATTAATTATTCTAAATGTCCCTAATCGGTTATTGTTATGGGAATAACAATAAATTAAGATTAGTATAAAATTTGATTGATATTCATGGGATGAATATGTGTATGAGATACAAATCAAATTTATATGTATTTGTTGAGAACAAATATTGGACAAGACCCGCCTTGAGATTAATGTTGGGAATTGTATCCTAAAGCCAATCATTTGATGATTGTGCTAATGTAAATTGTATATAAATTGATATATTAATAAAAGTTATTTGGCAGTTTATTCATTACAAGAACATCTTCTTAAAACTCCTAATAGTAATGAATCCCTCAGGATCTTCCTTCACGATAAAGGAGGATTTATCTTTGAAGGTCCTTAAAAGAGTTCGCGACCAAATGATATACTATGACAGGGCCATAGTATTATCAATTATAGAACGTTATATATCATATTTGTTGGTTGTCCTCTTAACCAAGGAGTGTAGAGACACTAGTATGACATACAGGTGAAAGTGGAGGAGTACATTTCACCGAACGTGACTCATTTTCGGATACTATGTTGTCAAGAGTTAATCCAAGAAGATATGGGTATAAGTATCCTTTAGACCTGAAGATCACAACCGGTGACTTGCAAGCAACTCATTGTACTTAGGTACCAGACCACCTGGATTTCTAATCCAGCTACGAAAGGTTACTGGGTGCAGTCAAGTACTTGTGGTAGTCAGTTGTGGATCAAGATGGAATTTGACCTATCCCGTTAAAAGAAGAAATGCTTGTGTTTCAATTTAGCAAGACCTTGGCCAAGGCACTTCATGTGAAAGTCACATGATCACTAAAATTGAAATCACTTTATGGATTCGCTGTTTAGAGTTGACAGGCTCTTAAGCCATCCTTAGCATTTATGGTCAAGAGGATGAATTATACGATAACTGTTTCTTAGGGTTCTTGGAGTTTGTTCGGCAATTCTTCGACCTATCCGGACATCGGGTTCCATTGCTAGATGGGCACATCGATTAGTATAGAAAGTTGTTTCTATGCTACCGGCTTAGGTTCGAACCTAGAGAGTCACACGCATAGAAGTTTCCTAGGATGATCTATTTACTGATTAACGATTGAGAATCGTATATGATTTAATTAATCAATTTGATTAATTGAATTATCTTGATTGGGTTAAGTACAAGTGAATAAGATTCAATTTGGTTTAAGTCTATTAGAAGGACTAATCAATTTCAAATATTGATTTGAAATTAGACTTGATTTAGATTTAAATAGATTCAGGACTAGCCAAATTTGATTTAAGCTAGGACCAGGTTCAGTCCAATAAATTCAGATCAGATTAAACCATCACCTAAACCCAAACCTCTCGCATAAGCATCTCACATGATGAGATAACTAATGTCTAAGAGATTAAATTCTCATTTAGAATTTAATGTATTAATTTAATCCTCTCCAAACCATTTTCATCGAAATTCTAAGTGTTAGAATTAAAGTGGAATTAATGTGCCTCTTTGAATCAACCAGGCGATGGAATTCTAAGTGTTAGCATTCACATCTCTTTAGTTCTTACTGAACGTCGGAATTAACAAAACGCCACGTCTCCTTCATTTTTACCGAACGTCGGAATTAATCAAGTGTCGCGCCTCTTTGGTTCGGCGTCTCTTTGCTTTTTACGAAACGATGGAATTTTTAATGTTAGAATTCAATGGGCAGGCTAAAATGAGACTATAAATAGAGGACATCCCTCATCAGATTACACAGAATAATAACACACGACATGTCGTGGATTGAAATTCTAAAAAGTTAGAATAGAAAATCCTGATGATTCTAGTATTAGCAAAAGCTTGGTGGATCTTGGAGGAAGATTCAAGTGGAAAGATTCAAGATCAACAAAGTTATTTTTCCGTGAGCTAGCACTCCCGAAAAACCGATCATTCGGGGCTTCGCGTGGATGATACTAGAGGCCAGACGATTGAACGACTGCAGAGCACAAAAGGATTGACCAACTGCCCTTAAGGTAAGTGATATGATCCCTAAACCTTAAGGCATGATTCAAGGCAAGAAGTACGACTTCTTATGTTAAGGATCAAGATATGATCTTGATGATTATTTATAGCATATTTTAGATCAAGCGATCCTATATATAAGGCAAAGATATGATCTTGATGCATATTAGATAGATTAATATGTAATCTTTTAGCTTCTGCATTGATAATAGTTATCAAATTTTAAAAATATGCATGCCTCAGAGTTTATTTCTCCCTACAAATGGTATCAGAGCCATGGTTTCGATATTGATCTAATTTATTGCATGTAAATTAATGTTCTTATTAATTATGTAATTATGGCTAAAACTGATCACAAGGCCATATGGTCACAGATGGATTAAAATCTAAATTATCCATTCAATGAGGTATTCTGTGACATATTGCCATGCAATTGTTTTATCATCGATGCTTAGTCTAAAGAAAATTTAAATTGAGCTTTGGCATCAAAACATAGATTACACTCACTCTCAAAAATGTTTTATATTGATGTTGTATAAAAGCATGATATTTGCATGTTTAGTATAAAAACATAGATATGAGATATGATGGCTTGTAGTCTATGTTATGAAACATACAAATATTTATGAGAGTTTTATTTGAATGTCAAATATTAATTCATAATCTTTTTAGATATGATCTAAATATAGGAATTATGAGTAGTAACATAATGCAAGTGATGCTTGATTGAAATATATGACATGTAAACATGAAATATATTTAATCTTTTGGGTTAGCTAAATCGAGTCCATAAAGGGTTAGACCCTAAGGTTTAAATCAACTGGACTAAAAGAGTATTTGATCAAATCTAAATTAATTAGATTAGGTTAAGAATGCTCTAAATCAAACAATAGTTGTAGTTGATCATGTCCTTCTCTTTGATTAAACCAAATGGAAGTAGATTAGGCTTCGTGGTTGAGCATGAATCTCTTAGATGGTCAAATCAAAATTGGTTAACCATATGATGTCAAGGTGAGTTGGCAAGTTGCTCTAGGATCAACGATCGAATGGTTTTTAATTGGGAGCTACTCGTATTGATGCATCTTTAACGAGATATTGGCATATCCCTCCCATCGATCTCACTCACCTGGTCAATATGGTTAACCATTTATGATTCAGATCATTTACCTGATTCTGGTTGACCCATGCCTGTAAGGAAATCAGTCTGACTGATTTAGGTGCCACTTAACCTGACTTAATCTTATTTCATTCTACTGATTTCATAGATTCAGTGGGAGAACTTGATTAATCAATTTATCTTTATATTATTAAATCCTCTAAAATTATTAGGTCCTTAAAATGAAATAGTTATATGATAACTAGATCATAGCCTCCCATTAAGGTGGGTGATAATGAGTCTGATGTCTTGATAATCATTGGAGGCACTCCATGCCTGGTGCTTATAAACCATTGGAATTATCATTCATTATATGATAAGTCAGCATAACTATTAAATAGACAGTTAGGTGAGCTGAGCTTCACTCGGACTTGGTTGTCTATTGATAGGTTACACTGATTATATCATTTAATGGTTGGACATAATCAGAACTTTCAATGGAGGCACTCCATGCCTGCTGAAGATGAACATGAGGCAAAACTAAACACTAAGAATTATTTTAGGAAACAATTAGTTTTGAACCTACTCTTAGATGCATATGGCTTGGCCAAGCTTTACTTGGACCTGTATGTAGTATATGTAGATCTTAGTGCCCACTAAAGAATTAAGAATAATTCTTTGAATTGGGGTGTAGAGGCTGCCAATTTGAACAAAATAGTGGAAGAATCTTTAGACTAAAGTCCAAGTCTTTAGACTGAATCAATTTATATACTAATAAACTTTAGTTTTTCCTTATGCAAAAAAATGGCCACTAATTTATTTTTAAGTTGAATGGTTCAAATTTCAATAGCTGGTTTAGAAAACTTAAGATCGTCCTTGAGCATGAGAGGATTCTATATATTCTGAATAATCCTGCACCAAAGATACCTGATGCAAACACCCAAAGTGCTGAGAAAGACACTTATCAAAAGTGGCTCAGTGATAGAGCTAGCGTGTGTTGCATCATGTTGGCAGCTATGAACGATGAATTCGGTCACCAGTTCGAGAATGCTCAGCCAGAAGAAATCATTCAAGCGTTGAATGAATCTTTCAGCACACCCGATGACGTTGAAAGGCACAGACTAGTTGTGCTATTTTTATTGCTCGAATGAGGGATGGATCTCCTGTCACTGATCATGTATTGTATATGATCGAGAAGATAGAACTCCTAAGCAAGCTCGGCTTTTCCCTACATGAGCAATTGGGAAAAGATGCGATCCTGAATTCCTTGCCTCCATCCTTCCGACCTTTCCTTACTCATTTTCGAATGACAAAGCTTGCAGTCAACTACCACAGTTTGTTGGGGTTGTTACAGAACTTTGAGAAGGATAACCAGCTCTCTAAGGGTTTGGTTAATGTGGTAGGGCATCAACCCTTTGGGAAAGGTGTTGAGAAAGTATTGAAACATAATTGCCCCAACTTTATTGATTTTGATGATTACTAAAAGCCATTGAGTTCATTAAAAGATATAATGAGTTTATTTAAATGAGCAATAAATTTATTTGAACAATCAATGAAAATGCTCAAGTTTAACTTTAATCAATTTTGAAAGTAACTTTAAGCTCAATGTTTAAACTTTCAAAAAGAAATTTTATAATTCATGTTTTACTCAATGAGTTTTTGGAATAGTTCTTGAATCAATTCTTAATGTCAATTTTATTGATTTCAAGTCAAAACAATGAATTAAAATGAATCTGGAACGATTTTAATGTCAATCAGAAAAGTTTCTGATTTTTGATACGTTTCGGAGCCGACTCCTGAGTTTCAGAGTCGACTCCGCTCAGTGTACAGAAATGTGCATCTGTGTCGAGTCGACCCACGAAATTTGTTGAGTCGACCCCTGATTCTGTCGAGCCGACTCCTTGACTGTGCGAGTCGACTCCGCTCAGACACCAGAAGAGTGTTTTTCTGAGCACTTCTCGAGTCGACCCCAAGCCTTTCACGAGTCGACTCCCGACTTTCAGGAGTCGACACTTCACTTTTAGCGAGTCGACCCCTAACCTTTATAAACATTTCCATTTTTGGTAAGACGAGCTCGAGCCGACTCGGGAAAAGCATGAGTCGACTCCAGCAAATCTGGGCAAAATTTTTACGGATGTCAACTCAGCTCCAATGGTTAGTTTTTTGATTAACGGCTATTTTTCCTTGTCTCTAACGGATATATTTTTGCATAATCTATAAATAGAGGAGCTCTTTTGAAATCAAAGAGATATAGAGAAAATCAAAAAGAGAGAAAAGAATATCGTTCAAAAAGAGGAAAAAACAGAGCCTTATTGGAAAAATCTTCTAGCTCAAAGTAGAGTGATTCAAAAGGAGTGAAATCAAAGAGGAAGTTCCGACTGCTCCAGATCTTCAATCCACAAAAGTCAAAAGAAAATCCAAGAGCTTTTTAAAGATCAAATCGAAGGATTTTCAACATTCAACAAAAGGAGAAAAAGCTTCATCTCAACTCCAAAGTTTTCAACGGTCAAGGATCTTGCTGAGGCCTGATTCAACACTTCAAGAGGAGTTAAAGGAGAAGGAAGAAAGCCAAAGCCACATCCATCTGCTATCTTATCAGGCTTTTCTAACCTTTTATTCTTTATTTGTATATTTGCTCAAGGGGAGCTGTTCAATACTTAAACTCTGAATATTTTGATTGTTTGCTGATTCAATCAGTGGATTGAATCAGTGGAGGTTGATATACCTCGTTGCAAGCCGGAGTGCTTGTGTTGGGTTAGTTGTGAGCCCGTAAAAAACAACGTGTAGGGTTTTGTGCTGGTAAGCCCGAGTTAAAACCGGCTGGGTTCGTTGTGATCCCGGAAAACAACAAGTTTGAGTTGTGAGCTTGAAAACAACTCGGCTGTAATCTGAGTAGATTATAGTGTGGACCCAAGTGAATCTTGGGAGTGGACGTAGGTGTTGGTTGCACCGAACCACTATAAAATTATCTTGTGTTTGCCGTGCTATATTTTCTCTCTCTATCTCTCTTTATTATTTGCTTGTGCATTGCTTCTAAGTTAATTTCACTCACTTGCACATCTTGAGCAAATCTGTTTAAAACATTTCAAAAAGTCTTAAATTTTTAAGAATCCAATTCACCCCCCCCTCTTGGGTTGCCATCTGGGCCAACAATTGGTAT
Source organism: Calamus simplicifolius (assembly GCA_900491605.1). Taxonomy (NCBI): domain Eukaryota; kingdom Viridiplantae; phylum Streptophyta; class Magnoliopsida; order Arecales; family Arecaceae; genus Calamus; species Calamus simplicifolius. The sequence goes on along the minus strand of UESW01003948.1, from coordinate 319,532 downwards.
CAGAGCAAGTGCTCATTTAGAATTTGATCTCACGATCAAGAGCTAAAGATCCTTATGGCAACACAAAGTGGTTCAAGTTTTGCTGAAGGTCATTCTACGAATAGACCTCCTTTATTTAATGGAACCAACTATTCATATTGGAAAGCTAGAATGAGGATATTCATTCAAGCTTCTGACTATGAATTATGGGGAGTAATAATTAATGGACCTAGTACACCCACACACGTAGTTGAAGGCACTATTGTTCCTAAGCCCGAAAGGGATTGGAATGATAATGATAGGAGAATGGCACAACTAAATGCTAAACCATTAATATTTTATATTATTCCCTAGACTCTAATGAATTCAACCGAATCTCAACATGTAATTCCATAAAAGAAATTTGGGATAGGTTGGAAATTACACATGAAGGAACAAACCAAGTTAAGGAATCAAAAATAAATATTTTGGTTCATAAATATGAATTATTTACTACGGAACAAAATGAAACCATCACATGCATGTTCACTAGATTCACTGATATTGTGAATGGTTTGAAAAGTCTTGAAAAAGTTTATACTAACTCTGAGCTTGTTCGCAAAATCCTTAGGTCACTTCCAAGGACTTGGGAAGCCAAGGTGACCGCCATACAAGAAGCCAAAGATCTGAACATCCTACCATTGGAAGAGCTTCTTGATTCGCTGATGACTCATGAGCTTCAAGTTAAACAACATGTCAATGAGGATGAGTCAAGAAAGAAGAAGACCATCGCCCTCAAAGCTACGGAAAAGGAAGTAAGCAGCAGCGATGATGAAGAGGATGATGATGATGAGACAGCCCTCCTTGCAAAGAAATTCAAGAAATTTATGCAAAGAAGGAGGCCCTTCCATAAAAAGAGATTTATTTCAAAAATGGAAGGAGAAAAAGAAAAAGATAAGAAAAAGGAAAATGACAAAGAGAAAGAGTCCTTAGTATGCTATGAATGTAAAAAGCCAGGGCATTTTAGATATGACTGTCCTTTACTTAAGAAGGCCTACAAGAAAAAGAAAAAGGCCTACATGGCAACTTGGACTGATAGTGAAGAGTCTTTTTCCGAAGAAGAAGAACAAAAAGAAGTTGCTAATATCTGCTTCATGGCCAACAACGACGACAACGACAATGAGGTAAGTTCTGAAAACTCAAATGATGAATTTACATTTGATGAAATGTTTGAGGCTTTCAATGAACTTATGATTGATTTTAAATCTTTGAAAAAGAAGTATAAGTTTTTGAAAAATGACAATATTAACTTAGCTAAAAGTAAAAATAAATTAGCTTTAGAAGTTAAGAACTTAACTAATGAAAAAGAAGAACTTAGCAAAGAAAGAGATAATCTTAATCAAGAAATAGATTTGTTGAAATCTGAAACTAAAAACTCAACAAAAGATTTAAAAGATCAATTAGAAACTTTAGCTTTAGAAAAAGAACAGCAAGTTAAAGAAAATGACTCTCTTAAGAAAGATGTTAAAAAATATAAAGACATTGTTGAGAAATTCACCTTAAGTTCAACTAAACTTAACATGATCTTAGATAATCAAAAAGCTGTTTTCGATAAAGCTGGCCTAGGTATATACGTATAGGAAACAAAAATTTTTAAAGAATATTTTTGTAAAAGCCAATCAAAGTAATATCACTTGTTTTAAATGCAATGAAAAAGGTCATAAATCATTTGAATGCAAAACATTAAATAATAACAACAAGTTAAATATTAAAGCAAAGAAATATGGGTTCCGAAAGGAACAATTTTTGTTGCTACTAACCATGAAGGACCCAAGAAAGCTTGGGTACCTAAGCATAAAGTTTGATTATATTGCAGGAATGTCTTGTAGCCAAAAGATCAAAGAAAAAGTGGTACCTTGATAGTGGCTGCTCAAGACATATGACGGGTGACAAAGATGAATTCATCACCCTGGAAGAAAAGAAAGGTGGAGTTGTTACGTTTGGCGATAACGGTAAAGGTCAAATTATGGGCCTTGGTAAAGTCCGTATAACTCCATCTACATTTATTGATAATGTACTTTATGTTGATGGTTTGAAGCATAATCTAATTAGTATAAGCCAATTATGTGATAAAAACTTTAATGTTTCATTTAAATCTTCTGTATGCACTGTAACTAATTCTATTGATGATAGCATTGTATTTACTGGTTATAGACATGGCAATGTTTACTTGTTGATTTAGAAAAATTATCTTTGAATGATCATTGCTTAATTGCTGACAATGCTAACATAAATGAAATTAGTTGGTTGTGGCATCGTAGATTAGGTCATGCAAGCACACACCTTATTTCAAAACTAATTAAAATGGATTTAGTTAAAGGATTACCTAAACTAGTTTTTGAAAATAATAAAATATGTGATGCATGTCAATTTGGAAAACAAACTAGAAGTTCTTTCAAATCTAAAAATGTTGTTTCAACTTCTAGGGCTTTAGAGCTACTTCACATGGATCTTTTCGGACCAACTAGAACCACAAGTCTAGGAGGAAAGAAATATGGTCTAGTGATTGTAGATGATTATTCTAGATATACTTGGGTAATGTTTTTAGCTCACAAAGATGAGACTTTCTCGATATTCCTGAAATTCTTCAAGAAAGTCACAAATGAGAAAAACACTACTATAGTATCTCTAAGAAGTGATCATGGAACAGAATTTGAAAATCACTTATTTGAAAGTTTTTGTTCTGAAAATGGAATTAATCATAATTTTTCAGCCCCTAGGACTCCACAGCAAAATGGTGTAGTTGAAAGGAAAAATAGGACTCTAGAAGACATGGCCCGTACCATGCTATGCGAAAGTAACCTACCAAAGTACTTTTGGGCGGAAGCTATTAACACAGCATGCTACATCTTAAATCGAGCCCTAATAAGACCAATCTTAAAGAAAACACCTTATGAATTATGGAATGAAAGAAAACCAAATATAAAATACTTTCATGCATTTGGATGTAAATGTTTCATTCATAATAATGGTAAAAACAACTTAGGAAAATTTGATGCTAAATCTGATGAAGGAATATTTTTAGGATATTCAACAACTAGTAAAGCTTATAGAGTATTTAACAAGAAAACCTTAGTAGTTGAAGAATCCATTCATATAGTTTTCGATGAGTCTTTAGCATCTAGTTCTGAAAAGCTTGATGATGAGGAAGATACAAACATAATTGAAAAAGATCTTGAAAAACTTAATATTGAAGTATCTTCTGATCATGAGCAAGAAGCTAAAGATGATGATTCACATAAGGACGATGATGTCAATATTGATCATAATGATATAGATCTTCCAAGAGACTGGAGATATGCTCATAGTCATCCCAAGGAATTGATTATAGGTGATCCATCTCAAGGAATAAGAACTAGATCATACATGAGAAATATTAGTAATCATCTTGCATTTGTATCACAAATTGAACCTAAAACTATAGAAGAAGCTGAAAAAGATAATAATTGGATGTTAGCAATGCAAGAAGAATTAAATCAATTTACAAGAAATAATGTTTGGACTTTAGTTGAAAGACCTAAAAATCATTCAGTAATAGGATCAAAATGGATATAGAAATAAACTAGATGAAAATGGCATAGTAATTAGAAACAAAGCTAGATTGGTTGCTAAAGGATATAATCAAGAGAAGGTATTGATTTTGATGAAACCTTTGCACCTGTAGCTAGATTAGAAGCCATTAGGCTATTACTTGCATTTGCATGTCATATGAATTTTAACTTATTTCAAATGGATGTAAAAAGCGCATTTTTAAATGGATTTATAAATGAAGAAGTTTATGTAGAACAACCACCAGGTTTTGAAGATCACGAATTTTCAAATCACGTTTTTAAATTGCACAAAGCTTTATATGGTTTGAAACAAGCACCTAGAGCTTGGTATGATAGGTTAAGTAAATTCTTAATAGAAAATGATTTTACAAGAGGAAATGTTGATAAAACGTTTTTGAAAAGAAAAAGTAAAGATTTACTTGTAGTACAAATATACGTAGATGACATTATTTTTGGTGCTACTAACGATTCTCTTTGTCAAGAATTTGCAAAGTTGATGCAGGGAGAATTCGAGATGAGCATGATGGGAGAACTCAACTTCTTCCTTGGACTCCAGATCAAACAAAGCAAAGAGGGAATCTTCATCAACCAAACAAAATACACAAGAGAATCCTAAAGAAGTTTGGTATGGAATCAATGAAACCCCTCGGAACTCCAATGAGTCCTTCATGCAAGCTGGACAAAGATGAAGAAGGTAAAAAGGTTGATCAAAAGTATTATCGAGGTATAATCGGATCCCTTCTTTATTTAACAGCAAGTAGACCAGACATTATGTTTCTGTATGTTTATGTGCTAGATTTCAATCAGAACCTAAAGAATCACATTTAATTGCTGTTAAAAGAATACTAAGATATGTAAGTGGAACAAAAAATGTAGGTTTATGGTATTCTAGAGACTCCACATTAAATCTAATTGCATATTCGGATTCTGATTATGCTGGATGTAAACTAGATAGAAAAAGCACAAGTGGTGCATGCCAATTCTTAGGAAGTAACTTAATCACATGGTTTAGCAAAAAGCAAAATTCAGTTGCATTATCAACTACTGAAGCTGAATATGTAGCAGCTGGAAGTTGCTGTGCGCAAATCCTATGGATTAAGCGACAACTTGAAGACTATGGTATCACACTTGATAAAACACCCATAAGATGTGATAACACTAGCGCAATCAATCTAACTAAAAATCCAATTCAACATTCAAGAACTAAACACATAGAAATCAGATATCATTTTATAAGAGAACATGTAGCAAATAATGAAATATGTCTTGATTATGTTAACACTGAAGAACAATTAGCTGACATATTTACTAAACCTTTAAATGAAGAGAGATTCTGTTATCTTAGAGGAGAGTTAGGTATTTGTGATCCTTTAGAATGAATTTGAAACCCCTAAGGAAATTTATCTAAGATTCCTTCAAATCTTTGATCTTTAAGGAAATCTTATCTAGAATTCATATTTAATTGATTCACTCATATTCAATGATTATTTTATCAATTTTATGATCATATTCCGGACACATTTCAGAAATTTCATGTTTTTGGTCTGAAATGGTCTCGGAGCCGACTCGGTGCGTATCGGAGTCGACTCCCGGTTTCGACTGAAACTCTCGAGTCGACCCCTCTTCGGCGCGAGTCGACTCCATGTCGGGATGGCCTTTCTGTGTCTGTCCGGAGTCGACACCTAGATTTGCGCGAGCCGACTCGAAGTGGTCCCAGGTTGATTTATCTAGGGCAGAGTCGACTTGCCGCTCATTTCAATATTTCAAATCTTTCAAAATACTCTCTCAAAACTCTTCCAAACCTTCCAAAACTCCTAGAATCCCTTTTTGACACTTCCAATCGACTAATGGCACCCAAAACACGTGGTTCCAACCTTTGTGCGGCCGGCGTCAAGAGGAAGCGAGCGTTAGGAAAACGGTGAAGCGTCCGGTGCGTGAGCCTTCTCCAAGCATGGACTCCACTTCATCTGCTTCTACTCCGACTGCTACTCCTGCTGCCACTTCTTTCCAGGTAGATCGTCTAGCGGATAGGATCATTATTACGGGTAGGAAGGTGGATTTCGAATTATTTGAAGCTGAGGGTTTTCTTGTTGGGAGACAACTGATTGAGATGGGATGGGAGAAAATTTGTTCCCTAAAATGCCCGACCTATCCCTCACTGGTAAAGGAATTCTACAAGAATCTGTCTAGAGGAGATCATGGCCTAGTGAGCAATGTGAGAGGAATCAGGCTATCTGTTACTGCTGAGATTCTATCTAGACTGTTGGAATTACCCTTATCTGGCACTTCCACCTTTTCTTCTGATGACCGCGCCCCAGCTTTATCGAGATTATTAAACCGGGATGTGGTTGGATTTGAAGAGGTTTTTGCTAATCAGCTTTCTTTAGAATTGAGATTATTGCATAATATCTGCAGTAGGATACTCTTTCCTAAAACTGGTAGATTTGACTATGTATCGGAGAGAGATATCTTTGTAATGGATGCCATTGTGACAGGCAAGCCTATCAACCTACCCAGTATGATACTATGGTACATAGCAGACTGTGGAGGGAAAAGAAAGTCAAGTCTGCCCTATGGAATGATCCTTACAAAGATTTTTCTGAGCCAAGGTATAGTGATTTCTGATAATGAGCCTATGAAGAATCTAAGACACACTGATTTTTATAGCCTGGCAACAATTCATCGGATGGGATTTATCAAAAAGAATGGAAAATGGGAAAGGAAAGGAGTGATAGAAGAAAGAGCTACAGATGCTGAGGCTGCAGGACCCTCTGTTAGACATCCTTCACCTGCACCTCCGAGCCCTTTGATTTCTGCCTCTGCTCTAGCCCCAGTTCCATCATTTGATCAGCCTTATCATCTTCTGCCGTTTTCAGATCAACAACTTATGCAACTCAAAGCTTTATTTGATGATCAATCTGAGAAACTTAAATCTGATTTGAGAATAAATTTATGAATTTGAGAGAGACTCTTTATTCATTGGATGATCGTATCTCTAAGATAGAGTCTACTCTCAGCTCTTCTTCGGTATCCTTAAGTGGTGATCTCAAAAATATATTTGAAGAACTTAAGGATATATGCGGAGATGGAGAGACATATTCCAAGTGCAATGCGGAGCTTCAAGACAAGATTCAGACTGCGTGCACCTTTGTAGATGAGAGACTCAAGGATTATGTGAAAATTCAATCTGATGGAATGAAAAATATAGTACATCATTTAACTAGAATTGTAAGAACTCATTTTTGAGTTATTAGATTTTCAATCCTTGTTATGTACTAAAGTTTTTGTTATGCTTTCATTTTGAAATCAATGTATGAACATTTTGATGTATTAGACCTTTAATGAAATGAATTCTCTATATTGATTACTCAATGTATTTCCTTATTTCAATGAATGAATGAAATTATCAAATCTTATCTTGTTTGAATGAATGTTCATGCTTCTCTACCTTTTTGTTGATAACAAAAAAGGGAGAGAATTTTATAGTTTTATGACTGTGATACATTTGAGAAAATCAAACTAATCAATGAGATAAACAATGGGATATTTATTTAAGTTTCATAGGGGGAGCTACCTCATTAAGGGGGAGCCTAAGCCTAACTATGAAACAAAATAAATTCACTATACAATCATGCATAAACTCAATGTTTTTGTCATCATCAAAAAGGGGGAGATTGTTGAGAAATTATTGAAACATAATTGCCCCAACTTTATTGATTTTGATGATTACTAAAAGCCATTGAGTTCATTAAAAGATATAATGAGTTTATTTAAATGAGCAATAAATTTATTTTGAACAATCAATGAAAATGCTCAAGTTTAACTTTAATCAATTTTGAAAGTAACTTTAAGCTCAATGTTTAAACTTTCAAAAAGAAATTTTATAATTTATGTTTTACTCAATGAGTTTTTGGAATAGTTCTTGAATCAATTCTTAATGTCAATTTTATTGATTTTAAGTCAAAACAATGAATTAAAATGAATCTGGAATGATTTTAATGTCAATCAGAAAAGTTTCTGATTTTTGATACGTTCCGGAGCCGACTCTTGAGTTTCAGAGTCGACTCCGCTCAGTGTACAGAAATGTGCATCTGTGTCGAGTCGACCCACGAAATTTATCGAGTCGACCCCTGATTCTGTCGAGCCGACTCCTTGACTGTGCGAGTCGACTCCGCTCAGACACCAGAAGAGTGTTTTTCTGAGCACCTCTCGAGTCGACCCCAAGCCTTTCACGAGTCGACTCCCGACTTTCAGGAGTCGACACTTCACTTTTAGCGAGTCGACCCCTAACCTTTATAAACATTTCTATTTTTGGTAAGACGAGCTCGAGCCGATTCAGGAAAGCATGAGTCGACTCCAGCAAATCTGGGTGAAATTTTTACGATGCCAACTCAGCTCCAACGGTTAGTTTTTGATTAACGGCTATTTTTCCTTGTCTCTAACAGATATATTTTTGCAGAATCTATAAATAGAGGAGCTCTTTTGAAATCAAAGAGATATAGAGAAAATCAAAAGAGAGAAAAGAATATCGTTCAAAAAGAGGAAAAACAGAGCCTTATTGGAAAAATCTTCGAGCTCAAAGTAAAAGTGATTCAAAAGGAGTGAAATCAAAGAGGAAGTTCCGACTGCTCCAGATCTTCAATCCACAAAAGTCAAAAGAAAATCCAAGAGCTTTTTAAAGATCAAATCGAAGGATTTTCAACATTCAACAAAAGGAGAAAAGCTTCATCTCAACTCCAAAGTTTTCAAACGGTCAAGGATCTTGCTGAGGCCTGATTCAACACTTCAAGAGGAGTTAAAGAGGAGAAGGAAGAAAGCCAAAGCCACATCCATCTGCTATCTTATCAGGCTTTTCTAACCTTTTATTCTTTATTTGTATATTTGCTCAAGGGGAGCTGTTCAATACTTAAACTCTGAATATTTTGATTGTTTGCTAATTCAATCAGTGGATTGAATCAGTGGAGGTTGATATACCTCGTTGCAAGCTGGAGTGCTTGTGTTGGGTTAGTTGTGAGCCCGTGAAAAACAACGTGTAGGGTTTTGTGCTGGTAAGCCCGAGTTAAAACCGGCTAGGTTCGTTGTGATCCCGAAAAAACAACAAGTTTGAGTTGTGAGCTTGGAAAACAACTCGGCTGTAATCTGAGTAGATTATAGTGTGGACCCAAGTGAATCTTGAGTGGACGTAGGTGTTGGTTGCACCGAACCACTATAAAATTATCTTGTGTTTGCCGTGCTATATTTTCTCTCTCTCTATCTCTCTTTATTATTTGCTTGTGCATTGCTTCTAAGTTAATTTCACTCACTTGCACATCTTGAGCAAATCTGTTTAAAACATTTCAAAAAGTCTTAAATTTTTAAGAACCCAATTCACCCCCCCCCCCCTCTTGGGTTGCCATCTGGGCCAACAAAAGGGAAGAAGAAAATGAATAAGAAAAAGGTGCAATATGCTAGGACATCTATAAGTGGTCAGATGCAGAAGAAGAAAGTTGATAAAAGTCAAGCTGAATGCTTTCATTGCAAGATGCAAGGGCACTGAAAGAGGAACTGTCCTCTTTACATTGCCATACTTGATTCAAACAGGCCAAAGAAGAAAAAGGGGCAAGATGTTGCTCAACAAGGTATTTATATGATAACACCTTGTAATTTTTCTGTATATGATAATCAGACCTGGGTATTGGATACCGGGAGTCCTTTTAACATTTGCAATTCATTGTAGGGACTACAGGTCACTAAAAGATTTGAGGACAATGAAAGATTCCTTAATATCGGCGATGGAAGATTAGTTCTAGTTCTAGCATTAGGAGTTCTTGAAATAGTTTTCAATAGAAATGTCATTATACTAAATGATTGTCATTTTTTCCCAACGTTCTTGTTGAACATAATTTCTGTAGGCATTCTAGCCAAAAGTCATTATGAAATTTCAATAAAGGATGTTACTTTGAATATCATTATGAATGGAGTCACTGTAATGACTGGGCATTTATCTAATGGTATTTATATATTATCACAGCCTGTAAATGTAGTGTACAAATCAAGTAAGCGCCCTAGAATAACTGATGTCACAGATATTTATCTTTGGCACCATCGGCTGGGTCATATCAACAAGAATAGATTAAACATGTTAACTCAGGAGGGCATCCTTCGAGTTGATCATTGTGAATCATTAACTACCTATGAATCCTGTCTTCTTGGTAAAATGACCAAGTCATCTTTTACTAGAAAATGTGAAAGAGCCAAAGAGCTATTGGGCCTAGTACATACTGATGTATGTGGACCAATGAGCACTTGTGCCAAAGGTAGATATTACTACTTCATTACTTTTACAGATGATCTTTCTAGGTTCGGTTATGTCTATCTTATGAGATATAAATCTGAGTCGTTTAAAATGTTCAAACTATTCATAAAGAAGTAGAAAAATAAACAGGAAAATGCATTACGATCCTTCAATCAGATCGAGGAGGCGAATACCTTTCCAATGACTTTGTGACATATTTAAGGGAGAATGAGATTCTCTCCCAATGGACTCCTCCTGGAACACCGCAGCATAACGGTGTGTCGAAAAGAAGGAATCGAACTCTGTTAGACATGGTTCGGTCCATGATGGGTTTGCAAGCTTGTCAATATCATTTTGGGGATACACATTAGAATCAACTTGTCATATTCTTAATAAGGTTCCAAGTAAGTCTATTTCTAAAACTCCACATGAGATGTGGTATGGACATAAACCGGTTATCACCTATCTGAGAGGCTGGGGGTGTCCAGCTTATGTGAAACATGCAAAATCAGACAAACTTGAACCCAAATCTGACAAATTTTTTTTATCGGCTATCCGAAAGAAACTAAAGGATATTACTTCTACAATACTGAAGAACAAAAGTTGTTCATTAGTAATAGAGCAGTTTTTCTTGAAAAAGAGTTCCTTAGTAAAGGAACAAATAGCTCTAATATTGAACTTGAGGAAGTTCATTAAGTAGAAGGAACAACACAAACCAGTGAACCCTTAGAATCTGAGTTGATTAGATCAAACTCAAAACCCATTTTAGATGCACCATTAAGGCGATCTAGTAGAGTACCACATCAACCGGACATATACTTAGGTTTCTTGGTCCATAATGAAGATCCTATTGAACTCGATGAGAACAACGAGGATCTGATCACCTATATGGATGCTATGCAAAGGACTGACTCTAATAAATGGCTTGATGCCATGAAATCCAAACTTGATTCCATGAAGGATAATAATGTATGGACATTAGTTGACCCACCCGAAGGGATAAAACCCATAGGGTGTAAGTGGGTTTTCAAGAGAAAAAGAGGCGCAGACGGAAAGGTTGAGACCTATAAAGCACGTCTGGTTGCTAAGGGGTATCGTCAACGTTATGGTATTGACTATGACGAAACGTTTTCTCCTGTGGCAATGCTGAAATCTATTTGGATTATGCTAGCTATAGTAGCATACTTCGATTATGAGATTTGGCAGATGGATGTTAAAACTGCTTTTCTAAATGGTAATTTAGAAGAACAGGTGTATATGATACAGCCTAAAGGTTTTATATCTGAAGATGAGACTAAAGTGTGCAGGCTACAGAAGTCTATTTATGGACTTAAGCAAGCATCTAGGAGTTGGAATATACGATTTGATAAAGTGATCAAATCTTATGGCTTTATTAATAATAAAGAAGAACCTTGCATTTATAAATGGGCTAACGATTCCGTTATTGTATTTCTTGTATTATATATGGATGATATTCTCTTAATCGGGAATGATATCCTTGCATTACAAGGAATAAAGACATGGTTATCATCATAATTCTCCATGAAAGATCTGGGAGAAGCATCATACATCCTAGGGATAAAGATCTATAGAGATAGATCTAAGAGGATGCTTGGTTTATCTCAATCTATGTACATTGACACCGTGCTAAAGAGGTTTAGCATTGAGAATTCCAAGAAAGGCTATCTATTGGCCCAGATGGCAACCCAAGAGGGGGGGGGGTGAATTGGGTTCTTAAAAATTTAAGACTTTTTAGAAGATTTAAACTGATTTGCTCAAGATGTGCAAGTGAGTGAAATTAACTAATAAGCAATGCACAAGCAATTAATAATGAGAGATAGAGAGAGAAAATATATCATGGCAAACACAAGATAATTTTATAGTGGTTCGGTGCAACCAACACCTACGTCCACTCCCAAGATTCACTTGGGTCCACACTATAATCTCTCTAGATTACAGCCGAGTTGTTTTCTAAGCTCACAACTCAAACTTATTGTTTTACCGGGTGCACAACGAACCCAGCTGGTTTTAACTCGGGCTTACCAGCACAAAACCCTACACGTTGTTTTTCATGGGCTCACAACTAACCCAAGCTTAAACAAGCTTAACCCAAGGTAAAACTACCTCCTCTAGTTCAATCCCCCAGATTGAACTAGGCAAAAATAAGATGAGTATTGTGTGTGAATACAAAAGCTCCTCAATGAGCAAATATACAAATTTAAGAATAAGGTTTAGAAAAGCCTGATTTGTAGATAGGTTGGCTTTTGATCTTTTCTTCTTTTCTTCTTTTCTTCTTCTCCTTGCTGGATTGAATCAAGCCTCAGCTCCGATTCTTCGTGGTTGAAGCAGTTGAGAAGGGATGAAAAGCAAGAACCGAATCTCCTTTCTCCTAGTTGGGAAATCCTCCAAGACTTTGATTTTGAACGCTTTGGATTCCTCTTGAGCCTTTTGGAGTGGAGTGGATTTGAGCTAATGGTTTTTCCTTTCAAGATTCAAGCTCGTGGATTTTTGAAGTGGGATTTGTCTATCTCAGATTTTCTCTTTGTTTTTCAGATTTTTCGTTTTTCTCTCTTCTTCTTTTCTCTTTTTTTTTTGAATAATAGACTCCCCTTCTTATAGATTTCTTATACACCTCTTTTGGAATAAAACTATCCGTTGGAGTGTACCTTCTATCAAAATATATCATTAGAAATGAGTAAAAATAGAAAAGTTACCGTTAGAGCTGATCTGGCAACTTCGTTTTTCGTTCCAGGTGGGTTGGAGTCGACTCTAACTTTTCTAGAGTCGGCTCTAGCTCGAGGCGTTTTAAAACTGATTTTTTCCGGAGTCGTCTCTGGCTTTTCTGGGGTCGACAAGAAACTTTTCCGGAGTCGACTCTAACTTACCCGGAGTCGACTCTAGGTTGGAGCCAGAAAAATTGACTTTCTGCTCCGTCTGTGAGAGTCGACTCTCACAGTCTCGGAGTCGACTCTAATGACCGTGCCAGTTCCGAGTCGGCTCTGTGATTCTCGGAGTCGACTCTAATGTCTGCAATTCTTACCTAGACATTAGATTCGATCCAGAACACATTGAAACTTTTGATTTTGATTTTCAATAGTCTTATAGGCTGAAACACTAAATCAAAATCATCAGAGCCTTCAAAATTATACTCAAATAGTTTTGTTAATCATCAAAATCATCAATTGGGTCAACAATCTCCCCCTTTTTGATGATAACAAAAACTTTGAGTATATGCATTCAAACATTCAATCAAATTAAGGATTATAGTCATTTTAACTTTAAACCATTGAAATTAAGGTTAAGATGCCAATGTTTAATGTAAACTTTAAAATTGCACATGAGTTCAATATAATCCATTAATATTGAATTGTTAAACTTAATGTGCATAACATTGTAAATGAGCTTTTTGTTAAGCTCCCCCTGCATTGAGTAGCTCTTCTTATATAAGCATCTAATTTAACAGATTAACATTTCAAGACATATTGCATAAACAATTAATTCTCCCCCTTTCTTTCTTTCTTTATGCATATTCAATTCAATCTTTCTTATTCAATCTTTCTTTGCATATACTACACAACTATCTCTCCCCCTTTTTTGTTATTAGCAATAAGGAGAGTAAACAAGATTTATAATCTCAATAAAGCATAGGAATCCAATCAATCAAGAAAAAAAATGAAATTGTATTTCATATGCAAGAACCATTACATCAGTTGATTCATTTACATTTCAAAATGAAATACATTGGATAAGCAAAAACTTCCTAAGTACAAGCTATCAAACTCAAAAAAAGATCAAATGTGCTTGAATACAATTTTCTTTAGATGACCAATTATCTCCATTACATCATCTTTTTGTGCTTTCTTAAAATTTTCAAGACTAGCTTCGATTTGAGAGACTGCAAGGTCAATATCCTTCTTTAATTGACCCGTTGCATGAACATACGATCCAGATCCATCGGCAATACCTTCCATCCTTTCGAAGATCTTGTAAGCTCAGCTCCAAAGGATTCTACAGAACTGCCTAAGGTATAGGATAACATGTCCAGTCTCGAATTTAATTCTTCTTTAACTGATTAAAGTCATCCTTCAATTGATTAATTTCATTTGATCTGTGACTGTCATACTCAGCAAGTAAGCTTCTTAACTGATTAAGTTGTTCATTAGAAAATCCTCCAGAATTTGTTATAGGCTGATGTGGAGGTGATGGAATAGAACTCGGTCCGGCCTCCGAAGGTCCAGCAGACGAAGGTCCCGCAAATGATGAATCAGGGACTGATGGTCCCGCAGTAGATTGTCCTGGGATTTCTTCTAGTCTGGTTCCCTCTGCACCATCCCTATCTGTTCTTTCCTCTCTCCTCATCCAAACACCATTAACTTTCTTAAATCCCATTCTATGAATAGTTGAAGTGCTGTAATAATCAGTGTGTCTCAGTTTTCTTAATGGTTCATTTTCCATGATGAGCACACCCTGGCTTCTAAAAACTAATGTCAGAATCATACCGTAAGGCAGTGTTGATCTTTTCTTAGTAGCTGCCTCTGTCATGTAACCTATCATCATGCCAGCTAAATTGACTGGCCTCCCAGTGATAATGCAGTCCATCATCAGAACGTCTCGCTCCGAGACATACTCGAATCTCCCTATTTTTGGAAATAAGATTCTACCACATATATTATGCAATAATCTGAGTTCTAGGTTTAACTGATTAACAAAGATCTCTTCGAACTCAGTCACATCTCTTCCTAGCATCCTTGATAGTGCTCCACTTCTGTCATTGAGTTGACATTCCATTAAACCAACAGTGGGCATTTCTAATAGGGTTCCAAGAATCTCAGTTGTTACCATAACCCTAGTTCCTCTTACTGTGCTTATCAAACCTCCTTCTCCTCTGCTTAATCCATTATAGAACTCCCTTACCAATGCCGGATATGTGGGCAAATCTAGTGAGCACACTTTCTCCCATCCCATATCCCTTAAATTTCTTCCAATAGAAAAACCCTCCGATTCAAATAAATCAAAATTAACTTTCCTCCCAGTGGTAATGGTCTTACCAGCTAATTGATCGACCTTAGGAGATGAGGGTGAAGGTGGAGAATCCTCTTGAGTGGCCGAAGAGGAAGAAGGCGATGGTTGCCTTCGAACCGTGCGTCTTCTCGTTGGAACGGATGCTCCAGCGATGAATCCACGCCTCTTTGGAGCCATTGAGCGGATTGGAAGGTTAATCAGGGGTTTTGAGTGGATTTGGGGAAGTTGGAAAAGTTTTGGAGCTCTTAGGAATGGTTTAGGAGACGATTGGAATGATTGGGGGTCGACTCCGCCTTTTTATTTTTGACCTAACTCGACTTAGAGTCGACTCCCGAAAACTGGGTGTCGGCTCCGAGTCAGAAAGTCTATCAGCGCTCGTATTAGAGTCGGCTCCACAAAAGCCAGAGTCGGCTCTAATCACTCAGACAGAAAATCAAAAACTCAGGTGTCGACTCCGCAAACTGTCAGAGTCGGCTCTAACAGTTTCAGAGATAAAAAATTGAGTTTCAAACATTTGAAACTGTTCAATTTAATCATCAAATTATAGATTAAAGTTATTTAGCAATTGGGGAAACATTGAATCAAGATCTAGATAGATTTCCTTATTGAAATATCAAGATTTTTCAAGAAAATGATGAAATCTAGATTGATGTCCTTAAGAGTTTCAGAATACTATTCCAAAGGATCACAAACTCCTAATTCTCCTCTAAGATAACAAAATCTTTCTTCACTTAAGGGTTTTGTTAATATATCTGCAAGTTGTTCTTCAGTATTTACATAATCAAGACAAATTTCATTATTGGCTACATGTTCTCTTATAAAGTGATATCGTATTTCAATATACTTAGTTCTTGAATGTTGAATTGGATTTTTAGTAAGATTTATTGCACTTGTATTATCACATCTTATGGGTGTCTTATCAAGTGTGATACCATAGTCTTCAAGTTGTCTCTTAATCCATAGGATTTGAGCACAGCAACTTCCTGCTGCAACATATTCTGCTTCCACAGTAGATAATGCAACCGAATTTTGCTTTTTGCTAAACCATGAGATTAAGTTACTTCCTAAAAATTGGCATGCACCACTTGTGCTTTTTCTATCTAATTGCATCCGGCATAATCAGAATCTGAGTATGCAATTAGATTTAATGTGGAGTCTCTAGAGTACCATAACCTACATTTTTTGTTCCACTTAAGTATCTTAATATTCTTTTAACAGCTATTAAGTGTGATTCTTTAGGTTCTGATTGAAATCTAGCACACAAACATATAGAGAACATAATATCTCGTCTACTTGCTGTCAAATAAAGAAGAGATCCGATAATACCTCGATAGTATTTTTGATCAACCTTTTTACCTTCTTCATCTTTGTCCAGCTTGCATGAAGGACTCATTGGTGTTCCGAGGGGTTTAATTGATTCCATACCAAACTTTTTGAGTAGTTCTCTTGTGTATTTGTTTGGTTGATAAAGATTCCCTCCTTGCATTGTTTGATTTGGAGTCCAAGGAAGAAGTTGAGTTCTCCCATCATGCTCATCTCGAATTCTCCCTGCATCAACTTTGCAAATTCTTGACAAAGAGAATCGTTAGTAGCACCAAAAATAATGTCATCAACGTATATTTGTACTACAAGTAAATCTTTACTTTTTCTTTTCAAAAACAAGGTTTTATCAACATTTCCTCTTGTAAAATCATTTTCTATTAAGAATTTACTTAACCTATCATACCAAGCTCTAGGTGCTTGTTTCAAACCATATAAAGCTTTGTGCAATTTAAAAACGTGATTTGAAAATTCGTGATCTTCAAAACCTGGTGGTTGTTCTACATAAACTTCTTCATTTATAAATCCATTTAAAAATGCGCTTTTTACATCCATTTGAAATAAGTTAAAATTCATATGACATGCAAATGCAAGTAATAGCCTAATGGCTTCTAATCTAGCAACTGGTGCAAAGGTTTCATCAAAATCAATACCTTCCTCTTGATTATATCCTTTAGCAACCAATCTAGCTTTGTTTCTAATTACAATGTCATTTTCATCTAGTTTATTTCTATAAATCCATTTTGATCCTATTACCGAATGGTTTTTAGGTCTTTCAACTAAAGTCCAAACATTATTTCTAGTAAATTGATTTAGTTCTTCTTGCATTGCTAACATCCAATTATTATCTTTTTCAGCTTCTTCTATAGTTTTGGGTTCAATTTGTGACACAAATGCAAGATGATTACTTATATTTCTCATGTATGATCTAGTTCTTATTCCTTGAGATGGATCACCTATAATCAATTCCTTGGGATGACTATGAGCATATCTCCAGTCTCTTGGAAGATCTATATCATTATGATCAATATTGACATCATCGTCCTTATGTGAATCATCATCTTTAGCTTCTTGCTCATGATCAGAAGATACTTCAATATTAAGTTTTTCAAGATCTTTTTCAATTATGTTTGTATCTTCCTCATCATCAATCTTTTCAGATCCAGTTGCTAAAGATTCATCAAACACTACATGTATGGATTCTTCAACAATTAATGTTTTCTTGTTAAAGATTCTATAAGCTTTACTAGTTGTTGAATAACCTAGAAAAATTCCTTCATCAGATTTAGCATCAAATTTTCCTAAGTTGTTTTTACCATTATTATGAATGAAACATTTACATCCAAATGCATGAAAGTATTTTATATTTGGTTTTCTTTCATTCCATAATTCATAAGGTGTTTTCTTTAATATTGGTCTTATTAAAGCTCTGTTTAAGATGTAACATGCTGTGTTAATTGCTTCCGCCCAAAAATACTTTGGTAAGTTGCTTTCGCATAGCATGGTACGGGCCATGTCTTCTAGAGTCCTATTTTTC